>JAGMWU010000131.1:30253-71800 GCA_018697195.1 Certhia americana | reverse complement strand
TTTTTTTTTTTTTTTTTTTTTTTTTTTTTTTTTTTTTTTTTTTTTTTGGTGTCAGTTTGAGAGGAACCAGTGTAATTGAATTGGCAAAGCGCTCTCTCTGACATTGATTTTTACAACAACTTTACCTTTTAGACAGAGTCTCACATGTTATTGATTTGAAAATTCATTGTGGATGTTTTAAGGTCTGGTTCCTATCTTCTCTGGGGAAGAGAAAGAACAACACACAAAACAGTACAGTGCAAGGTACGGGTCAGGAGCAGAACAGTACATGCAACATTTTCCTGTTTTCAAACCCAATGTTTGGCTGTATGACTTTCCAGAGTTTGTTGTTCCTCTTGACTTATTTCTCTCTGCATCTATGACAGTTATGACAGGGGCACAAGCCATCTCTAGATTCATTTATGTGTGCCCATACCCACACAGAGCTCCACTCTTCAGATGTCAGAAAACTCTCTTAAGGGCAGGAAAAATAGCAAGACATTTTTGGAAAATATTCCCTTCCTTTTGGTTTTAATTAGTGGTGCTCAATTACACAAAGGCATTATGATTGTATTAAGAGAAAGACCCCACTGACTCTTTTGAGGGGTCTTGCACCAGAGGAAACAACATCTACAGGGCAGGCACATTTCCCTGGAGACTGAGAGTACTCAGCTGTTGGAGATGCATTTACACCTTGTCTTTCTAAAGTGTTTGTTGTCTCTGATGCCATATTTCCCCTCGTTTTTTTTCCCAGGCAATGCTAAATGTCACAGGACAGATGCTGTTTAGGTAGGCATTAGGGTATGGCTTGTCTGAGTGCTATTTGGTAATTCCTGAATTTGAATCATTCATTTTGTAAAGTAAAACTTTTTTCCCTATGCAGTGAATCACTTGTGACTCTTACCCTTGTGACTGGGAACCCAGCATGGACCAACACAGACACTCTGCATCCTACACAGGCTTCCCTGAGTAGCACAGCCCTGTCTCATGTTCTCATTGCCCCCCTGCTCGTGTTTGTGGTGTTTCAGAGCTGTGTTATGTTGCATGGGCAGCCAAGGGACAGTGCAATCAGAATGAGTCTTTGTGCACTGGGGAGGTATGACATTCTGAGAGAATTTCTCCAGGGAATTTCGACAGGGCAAGAATTGATCAGCACATGTGGATCCTGGAACTGAAGGGGACATCTGGGCTTGAAGAAATCCCTTCAGGCTGTACATGTGCAAAGGCAATGCCATGCTACCTCCAGGCCTCGCAGAGCCCACACTGTGTGCTGGGTTTATACATATATCCTGAGTTTATTCACGTTCTGGAAAGCTGCCCCAGGAATGTCTACAATCTGGCATGTAGCATATTACAGCTGCATTGCTGAAAGAACCCTCCAGCCAGCAAATCCCAGCCTGTTCCTGCACAAAGGCTCCTCTCTGTGGCTGCAGGCTCAGCTGGGGCATGGCCTCCCATGTGCAGATGTTTGCTCACTCTATGTCTCCATCCCAGCAAGGGCAGGATCTGCAGGCTGTGGGACTGTGGCTGTGTGCACCCCACCTGCATCACCTGCAGCATCCTTTGGGGTGAAGGAAAGACCCAGCAGATGGATAACTCCTCACACACTCCATGGGCATCCTTTCCTCTACTTCTTAAACTCTCTTGGGAAATAATTGACCTGGTGAGCTGATACCCAGTACACAAAGCAGAACAAAGCCAAACCACATTTCCTTGGTGACTTGCAGTGACCTGCCTCAGCTGAAGTGTCCATAAGAAGTGCAGAGGAAAACAACAGAACATGGCCTGAGAAGAAACAGAGGAAAACTGAGCAATGTGGCCTCCCTAATTCCCACATACATCCACCCAGATGTCCAGAGCTAAACTAAGTCCAGAGGGCTCCAATGTTGGGCTTTTTTCTAAGCTGAACAGATCTTCTCATTAGGGACCAAGGTAATTAATTAGCAAGGAATGGCATGCACTGCACCACATTGCTTGCAGAAGATGCTGATGCCCAGAAGCAAAGATAATACCACATCCCCCTATTCTCCACTCTGAGAATTCACATCAGTAACAACCCATTAGATCTCAACACTGTTTCCAAGAAATGCAGCTTAAACAGCATTTCTTTGGAGGTAACAAAAACAAATGTGACTCAAAAGAAAGCAATTTACCTAGGAAACTGAGAGCTCCAAACATCAGCATATCTCAGCTTTCTTGGGATTTTTTATTTTTATTCTGCATTTCTAAATGGCATGGATACAGTCCCCGTAGATGGGCCGTGACGGCGCACATCTGGTTTTATGGTTAAGGAAAGAGCTGATTGAATCGATACACACAGCACAGCTGACTGGAGTAAATAAAAGAGGGTTTGAAGGAAGCCTTGTTTTCCCCTGGATGGATGAGTCCATGTTCAGTGCTGTTTCAATTGCCCTGGAGTCCGTGAAGGGACACAAGGGGGGAAGAGCTGTCAGTATATTTCTTCATGAAATGAGCGTGCTTGCTCCCTGTCCATCATAATTTTGGTTTTGTGAGCATACAGCTCTTAAAAAATGTCAGTCACTTTCTGGCCAACTTGCCACAGTCAGCAAGAGAGGGAGGTGGCAGGCTGGGCCAGGAGAGGGGGACTGACCCGTGAGGTAAATGGTTTCTATCACAGGACTCCATGATCACACCTAATGATTCTGTGTGGAGTAATTGTCAAACATGAGCTTCTTTGTTCTCACAAGCCCATGGGAAAGGATGGGGGAAATTGTAGGAGAAATCTGTGTGTCCAGAAGGGTAGCAGAGGGAGGCAGTGGGGGTCCAAACCTGGCAGCAAATCCTGACTCAGAGTAAATGAACTGCAAAACTCTGGTGGAACCCCAGGGTTTTGGAGGACACAGGCTCATGTTTCTCTGCTTCAACCTTTTGGGCACAATACAGCTGTAAAAGCATTGGAAAAGCAAATCTCAGTCACCTTTTGCAGCAATGGGGCAACCAGAGAATAGCACCTGAAGAGTTTGTGGGAGTGCAGAACGGACCCGACCTCTCAGGATGATCTCCTGGGTGGGCAAAGGCTACAAGCACCAGTTTACAGCCCCTTGTCTGCCAGATGTGTATGAGATTTCCACAGAGTAACTGGCTGGCTGTAACCATTCCAAGAACTTACCTTTAAGCTGATAATTGGGGGTAAGACACAGACCTTTTACAAATACTTCAGTTTTATTTGTTGCCTTTGTTCTCCTTGTGCAGACCATACACAGAGTCTTTCAGGCCCCTGTTTTCTCTTGAAGCCCATATTGATCACAGCTGGAAAGTTACCATCCTAGGAATGGCTTTTTCCAGGCAGTGGGAAAGTTATTTTCTTAGGCACCTCATTGTCACTTCATATTCTGGGGAACTACTTCAGAGCAGGATCTGTTAGCTTTATGACAAATCCCTTTATTTACATGGAGGGACAGCAGTTTTGGGTTTATCCTTCTAAAACATTGCAAGGAACAGGCCTGCAAACAAAAATGCTGCTGCAAGATTCATTCTGAGCTATCCCCAGGGGATGTTTATATCCCAGCTCTCCCTGCTACAGCCCAGATCTCTTCCTACAGATGCAACCTGCACCTTGGATTTTATCTTCTCTCCTTTCTGCAGCCAGATCACCCTCTCAGTATAAAGCCCAAGCAAAGGCAAAGTAGGTGGTTTGTTTCTAACACCTGGGGCCATTGGTGCTCTGCTGCCCTAAAGCAACAGATGGGGCTCATTTACCTGAATTTGACCTCTCAAGAGGGGCCTTTTGATTCCCCTCTCATGGGTAATTCTGGTGCAAAGCTGGAGGTGCTCTCCTAACCCTGCTAGGGGCTTCTTTGTGTGTGTAATTATACTTTACTTACAAAGAGAACATGAAGAAATACAGACACAGCTTGGTTTGGATGTGCAGTATGTCTCTAGTTTCTGCCATAAGAAGGTTTTGCACTTCTCTTAAAGTCTGACCGAGAAAGTGTCGCCTGCCTGCCAGAGACAGCTGTGCTCCACCAGGGACTCCTGTCCTACAGGTGTGAGGCAAAAGTGTCCTTGGGAGCTGAGCTCCTGCGTGGAAGGTACTTGGCTGTGTGTTCTTTGTTTGAAAATGGGTTTGAAGGGGAGTCCCTTCTAAGGTACTGGTTTTAATGACTACAATTAATAGCTGAAGTGTTGCTGAGTGATGGAGGCTACCTGGAGGCCCAGTAGAAAAGGAGTTGGTGTCCTTTGGGCTCTGGCAGGAGTCCCACTGTGCTCCTTGCCACTTACAGGCTGGGCAGGCTTCTCTCAGCTCTGCCAGCCCTGAAGACTGGACTTATCCAGACCTCATCTCAGGGACTGTCAGAGAAGCAATTCATTATTCAAGAGCATTAAAAACTCACAAAATAATCGAGCCAAAAGGAGCAGATGAGCTTGAGCAATGAGTTGCCAGTCCTCTCTGAGGAGTCAGGATTGTACTGGAATGTGCAGATTGCTGCAGGAAAACTGAGCTGATGCCATTTAGTAATACCTTCTTCTCCTTTAGCAGGTAACTTGGGTCTGGACAGAGACATGGAGGAAATATCTGACAGATTTACACCATGGAGAGCAGCACTTTCTTGGTGAGTGACCTTGGCAGAGGAGGGGTGGTCACTGTCCTCACTGTGGCTGCTTTGGGGACGTTAGTTTTGATCTCCTTCCTATGGCCTGCCTGCTACTAAGCTTTCCCTCTGCATCTCTGCTCAGAGTGCTTGGCCCAGCATTGAGAGAATGTGTCTGCTCTTAATGGAAATTGTGTTTCTGAGTGACATGGAAGGAGTTTTCCTAGCTCTGCTGGTATTTCAGTGCGTGATCTGGAGCAAAACAGGCTGCCCTGCTGCACTTCGATTGATTGCTCCTGAATAAAGTGGACTCTTAATGCCTGTCCACAGGGGCGTTAAGAAATGTAAAAAGTATTTGTAAATTAAAATGCCTGAATGAAAGGCTCTGGTATGTGTAATCATAGAATATCACATTAAGTAGGAAGGCAAATGTCAGGGGAGTTCCTGGCATTCCATGGAGCCTAGCTTGTCTTGCATAAATAGATTTAATAAGCCCTGCTAGAATTGAAGACAGGTTGCTTTTAAGCATGTTTATCTGAATTTACATAAGTATATATCAAAGAAAAAATAATGCAAGCTCTCAGTTACTTCAGTCTGGTTTTTGATAGTTAATATTGCATCCCTTCCAGCATATCATAAAGATCCTTTTCATGGTCTCAGAAGAGCATAAGGAACTGAGTGAAAGGAGCTGAGCTTGTTACTTTGTGTGATGGTCTGGGGGTTCAGGGCAGAGTTCTGTCTGTGTTTTATTGGTTTCCTTGTGTTCTTGTTATACCTAGCTCTCCAGAACCCTGAGAAAGACAAATGACAAAGCCCATCAGAACAGTGATACATGATTTAGCCATTCCATTTAGGGCTAAGCAGGGACCTGGTGAATGCAGAGGAACAGGTGATCACTCAGTGGTCAGTGCAGGGCTGACCACCTTGCCCCTTTAGCTGTATTCCATGCTCTTGGTGTGTGTGAGAGCAAAGACGTGTGCTGTGCCATCAGGCAGCTGGGAGTTACTAATGAGCAGGAGATGAGGTGGGTTCCTGGAGTCCCAGGGAAGCTGGGTGCCAAAGGGACCCTGGAGCACAGGTATGTGTATGAACACTGTCCACCTCCAGCAGCAGGAGGCTCAGTCCAGCAGCCTGACCTGCTTGCTGAGTGCTGTGTAGAAAACACTTGCATGTCAGTATTTCTGTCAGAAAAAGATTCATGAGTCTCTTTCTCTCACTGGGAAATATCCAGAGGCCAATAATTTAATCTTCCTGTGCCTCAGCTCCCCAGCTAATAAAATGGGGCCGCTGATCCTGCTCCCCTCTACTTACACAAAGCTCTATCCTTGCTGACAGTGAGCATTATGCTCCAAGAGCCAGCCCTTAACACAGCCAGCTTGTACATTTTGGGTGACCTGGTCTCATCCAAAAAGCCAAGCAGAGCCCTTGGCAATCACAGTTGGAACTTAAAGGCCAGTCTGTGGTCAGAAACAAGAGTGTGTTTTGTTCATACACAGCCAACTCTGCCAGCTGTTTCCACACTTTAGCAAGTGTTTCCTATTCAAACAGAAAATGGTTGATGGGAACTGAACCAGATACAGCCATTCCAGCTAACAGCAAAGAGTTACACCCACGGAGAAGTTGAAAAAGATGTTAGATGTTTCCAATGCAGTATTTACCAAATTACCAGATGTTTGGAATCCCTTAAGTCATCTAACAGGCCTTTGCAGGGCGATGTTACTCTTGAGTATCATGGCTCTCCTGAAAGAGCATTAAAGTGAACTAATTTTAGCCTTGAATGATGAGATTTTTCTCTAACAGACGGTGTCCCTGAGGACATGAAGGTAGATTTTCATTTCCAAAACGTTGCCTTTGTATATTTTAAGCGGATCATCTGGATGAAGTTCTAATGGCTGGTTCAGACTGTCTGATTTATAGCAACAGCTGTTCACCTTTGTAAATTGGGAGATTCTTGGAGATACAGAAGGCATTTATGAACCTGATATTCCACACCAAGGGTCAGGTTTTCTTGCCTCGTTTTTGCACAGGTGTAAATCCACATAGGCTCCTGTGAAGTCAATGAAATTGTTCCATGAAAGGCGCGAAAATCGGAGCTGCAGGAAATGGCAGAGCAGTTATTTCTTCCTCCAGTAGACTGAATTTTAGAACCCATGGCAATTGGAGGTGATTAAGGTTGAAAAATATGCCTAAGGAGTGATAGGGTGTTCCTGCTGAGTGATTGGGAAAAATGCAGATTCTTGCACGACACCTGGGAAGTCATTTCTTCATATGACTAAAAAAGATGGCAGTCAGAGAGCCCAAAAATAGGAAGTAAAAAATGAAAGAATAATGAGAGGGGAGATACCATGGACCTTTTAAATATTTTAATTGCCATATTTCAAAAGGTAGGATTCCAACTGCTGAAACTTCCTGTAAAAATTTCTTTGATTTTCAGTGTTGAAGTCTGGAAGAATAATTGACCACTCTGGGTTAAAAAAAAAAAAAAATTAAAAAAATAAAACTGCTTTCAGACAGCTGTATCAATACATTTTTTTCTTCTTCAGATAGTTTTATTATTTTATCTACAGTTTGCCAGAAAAAAAAACTTCATAATTTCCCATGACATTTTCATGTTTTGACTGAGCAGATATTTTTGGGATTTGCTTGAAAATTTGTAACTCTTTTACAAAAATAAAAGAAGTTAAGTTCCTTCAGATATTACAGAAGCTCCAGTTCAAGCTTATATTTGGGGAGTTGCTTATGCTTTCTTAGGTGTTGCTGGAGCATTAGTATCCAAATGAAAAATCAAGGCTATATAACTTTATTATTACCAAACCTGCTGTATTTCACACATTCATACTCTCTTCACCTCCAGCTACTCAATCCATCTCTGTGTCTCC
The DNA here is from genome assembly GCA_018697195.1 of Certhia americana. Taxonomy (NCBI): domain Eukaryota; kingdom Metazoa; phylum Chordata; class Aves; order Passeriformes; family Certhiidae; genus Certhia; species Certhia americana. The sequence goes on along the minus strand of JAGMWU010000131.1, from coordinate 64,389 downwards.
ATATAATACTCTTAGAGCTGAGCTGTTGATGCCAGCTCTGATTTAAAATGCCACAATGATTAAGTGTCCTCCATAATCCACTAAATGGAATAAATAACATTATTAATTCAGTATGCAATTGTCTGGCTTACAACACTGAGCTTAATATTTAATACAGCGTAATGGACCTGATTTCCAGCTACTAGATGCCTTCCCTTAACTTGCCTCTCCAGTCATCACTATTTGCTTAAAATATTCCAGCTGAAGTGCAGCAGGAAAATTCCTCAGTAAAACTGAGGCAGAAATGAGACATGAGAAACTGTTTTGCTTTCCAGGGGGAGGCTCCTGGGGCTCCAGCCCTTTCAGAGGTACAGGCGTGGGCTGTGTTGATGTCATGTCAAAATTGTGGCACCCCAGCCTTGCTCCTGAGTGCACAACAAGTGTTGTTTCCCCTTTGGATCATGGTGGCCACATGGTCCTGGAGGAGAAATAAGAACAAAAGGTGCCTGAGCTCCACTGACATTAGTGTGGGTCCCAAAGGATCTGCTAGAGGTAGTGCTGTTCCTTTGGATGGATATTTGTTTGGCAGAGTTATAATGTGCAATCAAAAAATGGAGTTAAATCAAAGACCTGGGACTCTTCCCAAAATAAAATCAATGGGAAGAATTCACCCTGGTATCTTTTAAGCAGTCTGGATACAAAGCAAATTGTTCGGAGCTGGATACTGCCTGCCAAAACCTGCAGCTTTATTCATCTGAAATATCCCAGCATAGGAAAAGGCAATTCAGGACTATTCTCTGCTTTGTCTGGTTTAGATCTCAAACTCCCAAGAGCAGGGGCTGCCTTGCAATGCCTGACACTTGGGCCTTAATGCTGGTCCAGCTTATCCAGTGCAGGGATAATGAAGTGAGCTCCTTGCAGTAATTTGGTCTTGCTCTGTAGGCCTGGGCAGCAGGCAGTCATTTATAGACCTCAGAGATTTGGCTTCCAGAATACCTGATGATGGATTTTTATAGCCAGTTTTACTGCTGCTGAGTTGTTGTTAGCAGAGAACTAATCTGAATGCATGAATACGTGGAAAATGCAGTTTATATCACCTGGCAAATTTATGCTTCAGCTTCTCATCCAATCCAGTGCTAGAAACAGAATGATTTGTAGGATCTCCATAGCCAGTCACAAGAATTTCTTTGGAAAGGTTCAAAATTCCATATAAAATAAGAGTGGAGAGGTTTTTTTAAATGCCAGGGGCTTATTTTCAGAGTTGACCTGGATTTGCACAGAACTAGCAATGCAAGGGCAAAAACCAGCTGGAAGTGTAACTGGGAAGAGAACAGAGAAAGCTTCTCAAGAGTTTGGGGGTTTTTCCCTTGAAAATAGGTGAGGAATTAGATATTGTTGCTTCAAATACCTAATGAACAAAGGAGGAAAGCATGAACATGGGAGCTGGCAAGACAGCCAGGTCAAGTCTCTGCTGGTATTAATATGATCCAAACCACTGGGCCTATTACAAGAAGAATTTTGCCACTGTTTATTCTGGGACCAGGCTGTGATGTGAAAATTCTCCTGTGTCAAAATGTGCCTGAACTGACTTTCACTGCTGGACATCCATGTCTTTGCTATCAGTGCAAATTTATTCTTAACCAAGTTCCACTGGAGCCTTCTTCCTTGATAAAGGTATTTTAAATGTCTTAGGTAAAGTTCTCTATGCAGAGAAAGGAAATTTGAGATGTTTAGTTCTTTCATATTTCCTTATATTTGTTGCAGAAGGTGCTAGAGAGCTGGCAGTTTGGTACCAGGAGTCTGGTCCAACCAGAACTCCTAGAAAAATCTCTAACTTCAGTAGGTTTGGGTTTTTTGGAGGATCCCTGATTAAAACAATCAGACTACTTCATATTAGCCCTTGGTTGTAATGCAAATACACAGAGAAGTTGAAAGGAAGATGTAGGTGCCACTACCTTGGAAGACCTTTTTCCCTTCTGCTTAAGGATTTCTAAACATACAACACCGTGCCCTAATTGCTTACAAATTATTGGGTTACCACAAATGCTTGCACTGGAGGTGTCAGGAGATGTTGGTGGCTATTTTTTTTGTTATGATAACAAAATGTTCACAGCTACATCCTCTCCATAAAGGGACATAACACTTAGAAAACTCTTACATTTCTAGTTGTGCCAGAGACTCTGAGTTTTGCTGCTGTATCACCATGTATCTTAATGTCATTCTCTCAGAAAGAGCTTTATATTGCTGGTCTCTAAACCCCAAGGAAACCCTACTCTGCAGCCAGCACTCAGGGGTACAGAAATCCATCAGGATTTCAATCCAGGATGTACCTGGGAAACATGAGCATGATGTTCCTTGTGCCTAGCTTGTTCCTTGTACAGCCACATTGAACTCTGTTAAAAAAATACTATCCATCATTACCAACAGCTTTTCTCTACTCTTCTCATGTGCCCCCTACACTGCTGTCTGTGTTTATAGCCCCAAAATGAAGCCAAGGGCCAGAATTGTTCCAGAAGTACAATGTGTTCATGCATTGCTTTGGATGAGAGATAGCAGAGTAGTGCCACTATTTTTTCAAGTATTGAGACCTTTTCAGCAAGCTCTGTCTGGTCGCTGTGGCGAGGTCAAAGCGCTGGCAAAGACAAACTCAAAGATGTTTTGCACCATTTCTCAATGTCTGTGGTTGGTTGGTTGTCTTTTAAAGTGTGAGCTCTTCCTGCAGAATGGAAACAACAAGGTTTTGTCTAGGAAACATCCAAATGCCTTTTCATTTTGGCCCTTGTGAAACCTTTTGAAATCTTCCAGATGAAAAACAGAAAACTCCCCAGGCTTGAGTATGTGTATTTGTTGGTACTTCACAACAACTGCTGAGGGCTAAAAAGTACAAGGAAGTCCAGGGATCCGTGCTGGTGGGGTGCAATGGTAGATGCAGATGCAGCAGTGTGTTGCTTTGAGCCCTCTCCTACTGCCCTCCAAAAGAACCTCAATGGCAAATTTGTCTTCCAAGCCACAAATGAGAAAATGCAGTGCTTCGTGTTTCCTGTACTTTACAGTAAGTTTACTGTAGTTGATCAGGTTAATTCGTCTTGGCCCTGCTTCTTAGAATGCTCCCTGGTATATATTCTCAGAGGAAAAGCCACCTGTTTTTCCAATCTGCTACAATATCTACATTTAAAAGAGGGGAATATTGTATAGAGTCCTGCTCCTGTTCTGAATTGCCTCCCTGTATTGGGATGACAGTTTTGCCACGTCCCAGTCAGTCTTTTATAGATGCAGAAACTACAAGAAAGTCCCTGGAGTGGCAATTTTGTGAGAGCTCTTCTACCATTAGGGCTGCATTATAGGACATTTCTACACTGCTTTTGACAGCAGTCACACTGATCTCCACTGAAAGGTGAGCACGGGAAAATCCCAGGCCAGCTGGGCTGAAGGAGCTTTTTGTACCTGCAAGGCTGAGGGAAGCAGTGGATGAACTGGATCTGTGTTTGTGCTTTAAAGATTTTCCCACATAATAATAGCTTTCATGTCTGCTCAGAGGGCAGGACACTGCACCACTGGATTTGCTCCTAATACATCCTGGCTTGGTTCTTTTGAAGGACAGCAAGGGCAAGTAACTTTGTGTGTTCCTTGAAGCATCTCTAGAACACGTGGGGCTCCTTATCTCTGTGAAAGCAGGAGGTTGTCTGCTTAACAATTTGTGCATATGACATGGCAATTACACTGGCCTGTGGCACTACTGGGTTCTTTTATGAGCCACAGGAATGAGGAGCTCTGTGCCATGCAGGTCACTGGAGTCCAGTTGGTTGTGTCAGCAACCTAGCTCATATAACAAGAACAGATGACATTCCAGCTCCTTTACCAGGAAATACTTCAGATTCCAGCTGTTTGGGATTTTTCTGCATATTTGTAAAGTTAAAACGTTCCTTTAGGATTCGGTCAGCATAATTATCCATACAAGGTTTTTGCTTTTAAACTGTATGTAGTTATTTGTGAATGTTGGTTGTTGTCCACACTAGAGCCTGGAAGTCCTTGCTGGTGACAGGAGAAACTGAACTTGCAATGATTCAATCTCACAATTGAACTGGTAGCAGTTTAAGTGATTTGTGTATTCCTATTAACCAAGTGACAGAGCCAGTATTTCTCTTCCCCTTCCATTTCAATCATAGCTTATTGCAGTGAAAAACTTGCTTGTTTTGTCCCTGAGAAGGCTGGGGAAAAGGGTTTGTGTTTCTGCTTGCTTAATTGGGAAAAGGGATTTTATGTGGCTCCCTGCTCTTGCTGCCCTTATTACACGATTTTTTCCTCTATAGATTTGAGAGCATCCTCTGAGCAGTGAGTCATAAGACAGCAGACTTCCCTGGAGAGGTAGATGCAGACAGCCTTATCCAGAGCATCAGCTGTGCCTTTCTTCTCTTTTCACAGACACAGCAAAGACCCACGGGGGCATCCTGCCTCTCTGCAAGCACAGAGCTTTGTCTTCTAAGATCAGCTACCTAAAGACATATCTGGTTTTTAATCTATTTGGATGAGATTTCATTTCTTTCCCCCTACCCCTGCCCATCTCTGCTTTAAAACCATCACTGTCACCCCACTGTTTGACTTAAAGCTTTACTGTCCATTTCAGGAGATACTTATCTGTCTCCTTTGCCTGTCTAAAGTACCAACACTCAATTTCTCCACGTTCTTGCTTTGGTAGGTGGTGTGACTTTAGTCTGTTGATGTCTTTCGAGATGTATAGTAGAGAGTCTGAGGGCTGGATGTATTTGAGTAGTGTCAGAAGTCAGATATCTTTTCTCTTGGTTTAGCACAGTTGCCAGTGTACAGTAACCAGAAAAGGTTTTTCCCTGCCCACAGACCCAGAGCATCAGCACAAACATCTCAATCCCATTCCTTGCACAGCATTTCAGAAGTGTCCTTAATGCCATGGGAAATTGGCCCTGCATGTGTCCAGAAGGGGATGGTTCTGGCTGGATCACACATCCAGGCCCTGGCTTTGCTCATTTGCACTGGCTTCTGCACACACTGATGGGTTTGAAAAGCTCCTCAGTCCCCACTCCCCCCATGCCCTTCTCTTGTGCTGGGCAGACAGGAGGATCAGGAGAGACTGGTTCCTTTGAGGGGGAGAGCTGGAGTGCAAAATGAGCAGCCCACAACCCCCAGCTGGCAGTACTTCATTCAGGAACACTTCTCTCTCCACAGGGGCTGGTCTGCTCTCTTTATCCAGCCTCTGACATGATCCTATATCCAGGCACTTAAGAAGAAGAAAAAAGCAGCAAAACTGAAAGCTGCTATTTTTAAACTCTGCCCTTGGCTCTTTGCAGCACTCTGCTTTCCTCCCTGTGATTCAGTGTTCTTTTGAAAACTAGGCACCAGGGCCCTGTGGTTTCCTGGTACTTGGAACATAAAATCTCCTAATTCTTCTCTCACAGCAAGCTTCAGAGGCCAGGGAGTGATTGATATTTTCTATCGCTTCATTAATAGTCACGGCACAGTAGTTTCCTAATCTGTTTTTGCACTGCTTTTTATTTTTAATAATTTGTCTTTCAAATTTCCTAAGCCCTCCATGTCCCACAAAGCAACTGCTGTTTGCTCCCCTTCTGCCTCTTAAGTGCTGGGTTGAGACTTTCGGGAGCTGGGAAGTTGTGGGTCCTGCCTCAAGGAGCTTCCCCATGTTAGTTTTAATAAGCTTGGCAAATATCCTCAGGGTATGTCCCAGAGTGATCAAAATCCTTGGGAAAGGAGAATTCAGCCTAATTCCCGAGAGTCTCTGTTCACCTCCTCACTGTGCAGTCAGAAAGTTTGTACCACAGTCCATTTTCCCAGCTTTAGGGCCAACCTTGGATCTCCCTTTCTTCAAACTGGACCTGCTTTGGAGTTCTCTGTGACAAAGGCAACCCACCCATGCCACAGAGGTCAACAGGATTAATCTGTTTGGCAATCAGCAAGGAGAAACTGTAGTGTCTGAACTGGCTTTCCATTCTTCTTACATACCTCCACCAAACAATTCTAGTCCAGGGAATTACAAGTTTAAAACTTGGATATTAGACCTACTTCTGTGGTAAATAAGGTGCTCAGGGCACTGGAACAAAGCAAATCCTTGGCAGAGAAAGGAAAACCTGGGATATCTCCTGCTGACCATGCCCATCCCTACCACATCTTCAGGGATAGAGGCAGAAAATGCATTGGGACCCGTTTTCAAGGGGCTTGGGCATCCACAGAGGAGATGGGGGAAAACAGGATCATGGCCAGTTGTGAGCCAGCTCCTCCCCACCACACTGCCTTGTAAACACCTGGAAGATTTACCTGTAAATGAGCTGCTGTCCCAGATTAAACAACACCCATTGCAGCTGGGACTCTCTGGCATGACAGCAGTAATCCTGAACTCGCTGTAAATTGCTTTTTCATTCAACCCAACTTGGAAAAAGGCGGACAGGCTGTAGTCTAAACACCCCAAGAATCTGTATTTGCTTTGTTCCAGCACACTCTGCTCTCCTGTGATTTAAAACAATGTGTCTTTGTGCTTATCTTCTGGGCTTGGCAAGACAGTTTTTACCTCTGAGTTTTTGTCTCAACAGGAGAAATTGCTGTCTAACAGATGCTGTGTGGACTTCCGACCAAAACCATCTAGTGCAACATATGGTAAGTCATTCAATGTTTTATAAACTCAGACCCTCAACCATAGCTATTTATGGTGGAAACTGGCATATCAATGGTTTCTGTTTGGTTACAAGGGTAATGAATTCTGGCTTATATTTTTATGACAACTCAGTTTGGGTTTCTCCAGCCCTTCCTTAGATTATAATGCCTTTGACTTTACATTTGTTCCTTCTGGTGCCTGCCACAGCAGCTTAGCACTGTGGTGTGTCAGCAAAGGAAAAATCTCAGCCACATTCCCCTTGCTCCAAAACACACAGGCCCTTATTACTTATGTTAAAGGGGAAGGTTTGTGCCCTGATGTGACACATGGCAACATGTGTGAGGATGTGGCTTTGGATGATCCTGTTACTGCACTCTTAGCCATGTCCTCCTCTGAAGTAAAAAAGGGGTGAGACAGTGGGTAAATGAGTATGGCTTGTGGGGTGGCTTTGTTTAAGTTCTTTTGGTCTAACCATCAGCGCTTGAGCGATGCCTGCAGTGGAGAATACTTGGGATTAATTGCAACCTCAGCACGTGGGAGGGATACACTGCACAGTGGTGGAGAGAAACTGTGCTGGCAACTTCTGGGCTAGTGCAGAGGGCAGGACTGGATTTGCTACACCAGCACGTTTTTATCACTGCAGGTCTGCAGCTTTCAGCCTGGGATGTTGTTCCATGCTCGGTGTTGTACTGCCACTTAGGGCACCTGTGTGCCCTAATTCCAGCACCGGGTTAGGAGGTTAAACCTTTTCTGTAGTTGTTTGAGTCATATGAATTTCTTCTGTGTATCTGCTTCTGGTACTCAAAAATGGTTGTCATGTGTTTCAGGGGTCACCTGGAAATTGGGGTGACTGTGTGAAAGGTGAACTGGTACCTGTGGTGGGACACTGACCTGAGGAAGTGCTTCTATCTTTAGGGAGAGAGCTTCTGGATTTGCACTCCCATTGACCAAGGAGGTCCCAAGCACTTCCTGCTAGAACTGAATGCACAGTGCATGTTATGCAAATGTTTTATTGCTTCCAGACATGAGCTCTCCTTGGGTTTCCTCTGTGGTTAATGCAGCCTGTCTGTAGTTTAAAAAAAGCAATGGTCAACACTCTTGTTTTTGGTATTTTTGGTAGTGCTGTGCTCAGGTGATCATTGTAAATGTGTTGCTTTCATTTTGGACCTGATTTTTACAAAGTCTTAGATTCTTTTAGTAGTTCCAAGATGCACCTACGTTCTCTAGGATCTTTCTTTGGTGTGTGGTGAAAAGGAGGGACTATAGGAAGTTCAAGGGAATGAGTAAGATGGAGTAGAACAGTCTGTAACAGCAGCAGTGTGACTTGGAGCTCTCCTGACTCCCAGGGACAGCAGCTGCAAGGGGACACAAGGAGCTCTGGACCAGGTGAGGTGAGAAGGGCTCGCTTCCAGGGATGTTGATGAACCTGTGAAGGTTCATTCTTCAGAATAGTTACCAACTAGTGGCATTGAAAATATCACCTCAGTTCCTTTTCTTCTTTTGTGTCACCATTTCAGCTCTGTAGCCATACTGCTCTTGGATTAACAAAGCAGAGATGGTCAGAACTCTGCAGGGAAAGGAGGGAATTCTGGCATGGAGTTGCTGTTTACCCATGGCCTTCATGTTTCCTGTTGGATTTACTGTTTTGCACTTGGGATAAATCCCTCCCCTCTAACTGGCAGATTTCTGCATTTCTGAGTTCTGCCTAGTAGCAGAATTGGACTGAGCAAAATACCACAGGAAAGATGATGCTGAAGGAAGTATTTATTAACTCTCTTGCCAGATGCAGAATGGTAGGCAGTATATCCAGCCCAGACATATCTAACCAAATTTAACTGAAGGTCATGAATCAGCAGAGGTCCAGCAGAGATTTACTGACTACATGCCCAACAGATGTGCTCTTGCCTGACCGTATCCTATCTCAAATGTACATCTTGCCTTACTGAACTCAGCATTTTTCTCTTCCAATCACCCCTGTTGAAGTTCTGTGAGGTTATGGTTTCAAAGAGAATGAGGAGTTTTTAAAGTTTCAGCTTGGGAAAGTCTGAATCTTGAGAGACCAAGCTTTTTAGCAAGTATCTTCCACCTGAAGGTTTGTGTCTTGCAGTACCTGGGGATGGTTCTGCCAAGTCACCTTGGACATGCAGCAGTGAGTTCTTTGGTCCAAAGTCTCTTGGAAGTGTGTGGCAGTTTGCCCAAGAACAAGGATGGACAGTTTCTCTCTCTTTCAATTTCAAAAGGTAGCAAAACCAACATGACAAGTTAAAGAACATGTCACATCCCACTGCTCTCTGTGCATGCTTATCCTTAATGATGTGCTTTTAGGGGTCTTGGAAAAGAACCAAAAGGAGAGCTTTGAAAACTCACTCACACAGAATAATTGTATTTAACCTATGCTGTCAGTTCACACCGTATCATCTTCAAGAATAATAAATAAGCAGTCAGCATTCTTAGAGTAACCTCTCACTATTCAGTACCAGGAGGTGAGGGGACATGTGTCTCCCCAGACATCAGGTATGCCCTGGGGATGGTGGGAGTGCTTAGTTTGGATTTTACACTTGACGGTAGCAGTGGGGGGATGAAGTTAAAAAGCAATCATTCTGAGTCAAACAGTAAGGTCTAGGAAAACAGATGTGGGATGTGTGCCATGAGCCAAGATCAACTTCACAAAACTCAAAAGATTACTTCTACAAAAACTGGAGGGGGGGTGTGTGGAATTATCCAGTCAGGGTTGTGATGGATGGGGGCAAGGAAATAGCTCAGGAAAGTCAAACAACAGAATCTGCAGCACAAAAATGTTAACTGTATAGTGTTGTTATTTTTTCATAGGTAGAAAATTCTTTCAATAGGATATGAAGAGTATTAATTAGATTCTTCCTTTGATATAAAATGGGGGAACAGAGGCTTTTATTTCTCTGAACTGCTTCTGCGTTATCTCAAGAGCAAAACTGCCTTCCTCTTTAAAATCCTGAGCATATAGGGTTAATCAAAGTACAACACTTTGGGACCACTGAACTCACCCCAATTATTGCAAACCAGCTGGGCACTAGATTTTATTTACCTGTTTTGCTTCTGGCCTAGCTTCTGCATCCAAGTTGTTTCTTATGGTGCTGCTCTGCATCAGGTGTCTCACTGTATTGGGTCTTTCTGCTCTGTGAAAGAGTGGCCATGGAGACAAAGCACTTCCCAGCTCAGCTCTGAGCACAGTTCTGGCTGCTGCCTCTTGTCCAGGATGAGAGGAGGAGAGATCCCTGTGCATCCCTAAGCCCTGTGCTCCTGGGGCTCCAGGCAAGAGGCTCAGAATGAGTTTTGTTTGCTCTCTGTAAGCTCTTACCCTGCAGCCTAAAAATCCTTTGGATTTAACTGCAGGCTGTAAGACAGGCTGGGGAGACACTGGCTTCTAGTTGTTTGCCTCCAGAGGTAAACTACTGTTCATACAGTCCTAGCCTCTAGCTCTTAGGATGAAATTCCCTTTCCGTGCCAGAAAAGCAGCAGCTCCAGCCTACAGAAAGCTCATTTGCCATGGTTGTGCTGTGGGCTTATTTTCCTCCACAGTAGCGCTGGTGTCTGGCTGGAAACCATGGCAGATGAGGCTCAGTGGGCTCAGTAAAACCCCTCCACCCCTCAGCAGAATGCAAGACAAAAGAGCTGCATCTCTAATGGACAGGCTCATATCTCCCTCTGAGGAGAACCATTACAAAAATATTTCCCAGATATTTGGCTGGGCATTTCACAAAACTATCCAGTTTCATGATGCTAATTTTCCCATTGTCTAGACAGTTGCAAATCCAGACAGCATTATCAGTGTGAACCTAGCATGAAGACACACAAAAGCCCATTTTTCTGCCCCTGGCTTTTACAGGTATGTTCTTGCTCATGATGGTAACCTTCTGAATTGCTCCAAATCCCGTAGGGATCCCATTCCTCCTGCAAGGCTGGCATTTGGTTCAAGCAGCACTGAACTGTGTGGATGTTCTGAAGGTTGAACTGGAGAGAGGATGTAGCCCCTCACTGCCTAGTTTCTCCTACAAGAAAAACAAACTGTGCTCAGGGTTGGACTGTGAGCCAAGTCTGGACATCCCTCTTTGGGACAATCTCCTGCCTCAGTGGTGTTCCAAAGATGAAAATGTTCTTTTGTGGCTTACATGCTGGAAGTGTTCATGGAAAGACATTCTGGGGCTGTAGGCATGTAGATGAGGCTCTGCCAGCCTCTCCTGACAATAAAAAGGTCTGTGGGCGTTTGTTCCCTCTGTCTGGCTTGAAATGTTAAGACCTGTGTGGAGGAACAGCACATTCCTGTTCTGCACAGCAGGGATGCCAGCCCACATTTTAAGTCAGGCTACAGCACCTTCCCCAGACTTTGGCATAAACAGTACCTGAATTTATAACTGTGTAATGCCAAGGGGCAAAAACACAGTAGGAGCAGGAGCTGTATTTACAAATAACTTCTGAATGACAATGCTTAGCCAGCAGCGGCATTTCCTGTTGTTTCTCTTCTCTAACTTGCTAAATTCTTCACTTTCTTCCCAGGGTTTCTTTCCATACATGCATGGTTTTCCTGGCCCATTGAAGTGGGGGTAGCCCCTGGCTGCTGGGCTGTACTGGCTCTGTCCACATTTCTGTGGAAGGCCCATGTGAAATATGAAGGGCTTGCCTGTAGCACCCTTCCAGCTGTTTTGGAGGGTGCAGGGACTCACCCTGTGCTTGTGGAATGTGAATTTTGCCAAGCAGCTCTTGCCTGTGTGTGGGTTTACCAGAGTGACTGAGGCAGCAATATCATCCTACTAATGAGAGTCCAGTGGTTGGAGTGTCTGAACAGCAATGACCTTGGTCTTTCCCTGGCTCCACCCAGGCTGGGTGATTTGATTCCAGGAGCCACTACTGGCTCCTAAAGGTGAACAAAAGGGAAGGAACTGAAATAACCACAACGTGGTGGGTTTATCTTCTGACTCAGAGGTATCTGTTACCAGAGCTTGGGAGGTGCAGGCAGAGAGAACCCAGTGGGATCTGAGCAGTGCTGAGATAATGTTCCAGACAGCCAGTCCATGCAGGAGTGGAGGAGGAAGAGGGCAGTTCTAGGTCAAAATCTGTGAGGCTTCCCTGTGAAAGTATTGTGAAGGGAGGGCTGGAAAAGTTCTTTCTTCCTCCAGGATAGTTGTGGTCTGTTCCCCAGCTGAACTCTCACTCTTTGTCTGCTCTAATACACATCTTCTCTCTGCCAGCTGGGTTGGTTCTTTTGCAAACTCAGATCTGATCTCCTTAGTTTGTCCTGTGTGTCGTGCTCAGTTTTCACGACTCCAAGTTTCCACCATATACACTTTAGAGCAAAGCATCCTACTTGCCCCTTTGTGACTGAAAAGGGAGAATATTGTGGCTCTAATAATAGCAGAAATCTTGTAGTCCAAAGTATTCTGCAGAAGGCTGGTTACATCAGCAACTTTCCTACTGCAACTCTCATTGTGCCATTTGACTTATTGAAAACTGAAAGATTCAGCCCCATTCCAGTTTTATGTCCATGGAATACACCCAGCTCAAGGGCAGTGGCCATGTTTGCCAGAACAGTGTTAGCACGAATGGAGAGGATGTTTCTGAATCTCTGTACCAGAGCAAATCCCAAGAACTTGGTTAGATTTTTAGATTTGAAAGGCCCTTTTGTATTTTGTGATGCCTGGGAAATGCATGTTATTCTGTGCCTTTCTGATAGAAGTGAGGAGAGTAGACGTCTACTTAAATTCTCTTGGAATAGGTCTGCAGATGAGTCTCTGACAGACTTTACTTGACACAACACTAACACCACTCTGCAGGCCAGAAACACAGATGAGCCCTGAGATTTGAGGGGCTGTCCTGCTCCAGTGACAGCCCTCTGGCACACTCTAGAGTAAGTCACTGGCTTCAGTGGAGTGAGAAGGAGTTATTTACCCAATACTGATTGCATTGCAAGGATGTGAACTTAAAAAGTGTTTGAGTAACAGGTGGCCAACAAAGGGCATCAGAAAGACAGGTAAAGCTTTTTTTAATAGGTGTGTACAACCACTGTTGAAAGAGACTGTAGTAACTATTTCTGAGGCTATGGATATCCCTGAGGAAACCCCCTTTTGGCAGCAGCCTGGCCTTATGTTTCCCATCAATTGTAGCTTTGTCTCTTCTGAAGCCCCCCGCTGCAAACAACTGGCTGAGACAAGATGAATGGAAAACATTGCCTGTGCTAGGGAAGTAATGGCAAATCCCATGCCAGGAGGAATAATAAACAGGAGGTCATTGATATAACTGTGCTAGTCTCGATATGTTTTCCACCAGGCATGTGGAAGCACCTATAAAGGAGGCATTGTCTGTACTGTCACTGAAAAAAAACAGGAGAAATGAGCTGGAGCAGGTGAGGGAAGGGTGGGTGTGCTTGGTGAGCAAAATTGATCAGTATCAGCAGAATGAGGAGGGAGTGGGTGAATCACTGGGCCATGAATGCTGAGGATCAGAAGGTGTCCATCAGGCTGTTGTTCATTAGCCAGACCCCTGCTTCAATCCTCGGTGTTAGGCTGGAAGTTGAACTGCAGTTTTGAGTCTGGTGGCTTAAGTGCATCTTGCCCAGAGCCCCTGTGCATGGATGCACATTTTGCATCTGCAAATGGTGCAGGTTATTGATGTGCAGGATCTGTGCTGTGATGTCAGCAGAGCCTGGGCACTTGGAGATTTTAAGGTCACTGCACCTGCTGAATGTGTTTGTTTCTAACAGGAATGCAGAGTTGGGCCTCTGTTTGAGTGCTGTTGCAAATGTCCAGCCCTGCAAGTGATACAATGCAGAAGAGATTCCTCGAGGGTGGGCTATTGCACTCCCTCCCCAGATCTTCCTGTGACACTGTTCTCCTGGGCAACAAGCAGGGCAGCTTCAATGAATATGGGTATTGTTTTTCTCTAGGGACTTCGTAGAAACTTCTTCTGAAATCCTGATTACAATCTCAACCTGATGAAAAGGGATGGGGAAGGGTGTATCTCACTAATAAAGATACCCTAAGGCTCTGAACATTTGCAGAACAGGAGCACCTCTTCTCCAGCCTCTCTCCTTTTGCTTCCTTGGCTGCAGATAACAAGTGCTTTGGTTCCAGTTTGCCTGATTCTTGGAAACCTGAGGCAGACAGCTGCCTGCTCTTCCAGCATGCTGTAGAAAAAAATTAAAGGTGTGTGGGAGGGAGGAGGAGAAGAACTGTTTCCTGCAGTGAAACTCGATCCTTTTCAACTTAAAAATAGGAGGAAAACAAATTCCTGTGGGACCTTCTATAAAAGGGTTTGACAGTTGCCTACTCTCAGCCCCACATCCCAGAGCTCCGTATTTGTCTGATGCCTTGGAAAGAGCCCCCCTGAAAACAAACACAGATCCGGGACTGCAGTCCTGCTGCTGGGGGAAGCAGCTCTGCTCCACGGTGGGGGTCACCTGCAGGGGAGTGTAATGCTCTGTGACAGGTAGCAAAGCCCAGGATTAAGTGTTCTTTGTGTGGAACTACCATGCAAACAGCTTTTCCTGGGCCCCTTTCTCTTGTTGTAAATTTTGTCCAGACCACTATAAAGGTGCAAGGAACTGCTGAGCATTTTTGCAGGCCATGTCAAGCCAGGAGCCACCAGGAGGGATCACACAAAGAGCAGCCAAGCCCCCATCTGTGCCTGCATCCCCTCATGGTAGCCCTGTGAGCTGTAAACCACAGCCAGTGTGCATGATATCTGGAGGAGAGGAAACTCTGGGCACAGCTTATCCAGGCTGGATTGCCTGATCAGACTCCAGTGCCTTGTGGCCACAGCCTTGTCCCTGCTGCTGGATGTCTGCTCTCTTCTTCTTCCTCACCCATCCTCTGCCTCCTTTCTGCATCACCACCTGATTCCAGGGCTGAGTGGCAGTGCCATGGACCCCAGTGCAGCAGTCTGTCCCCCCTGTCCCTGTGCTCTCCCCTGTCAGTCCTGCTCCTTCTTTTGCTTCACTTTCTCAGTCTTGCTCTCCTCTCCCTTCTACAGCCTCCCTCCTTCATCACTCTGCATTGGCAGGGTAGGGCTGAAGACAGCTAGAGAGGTTGGTTTTCTGGAAGCTCCTGTTCCTCTCTAGGGAAGAGAAAATTATGCTTTAGGAGGCAGAAAAGATAGCCAGAAAGTCTCAACAGCACTGGCAATGGCAGCCCCAAGAATGCTGCTGCAGTTCTGGCCCAGGGGTGTTGTTGGACCTCACATGGCCTGGCCCCATGACAGGCATTGACCAGAGTTGTGCCATCCTCTGCCTCATCATCTGTCCATGCTGCTATCGTGAGTCACTTGAGCTCTTGGCTACAGTCCCTGCTGAAGGAGGGAAGGCTCCCAACAGGAGTGATTCACCCTGCCTCCAGCTGCCTTTCATCTGCTTCCAGCCAGATCACCTCGGGGCTGGAGCACTGGAGTAGAACAGCTCCAGTGCTTTCTCATGGCCTCACTGCAGAGCTGCTGTTCTCCTCCCTGACCTCCTTTAGACCTCCCAGGTTTGTGCTGTTAATGCATTCCTGTGATTCCTCCCTCCTGAGTCAGTAAGAAACAACTTCTGGTGCAGATCCTGGGGCTGTGCTGTCCATAGGGCTGCAGAGCCTGGCTGGAACCAGGACTGCACCTCTCTAAGTTTGGAACCACCTTCAGTCCTCCTGTGAGCCTGGGGATCCCTGTGCTCTGGAGCTACATGAGCTGTTAAAGCCATCCCACTGGAGCCAATTAACATGACTAGGGAGTTTTCAAAAAGCAAAGGGGGTTTAGGCTGTGGGTTCAGACCAGTTTCTGCTCTGGATAACCACATTATGCCTCACTGTGCCTCAAATCAGCCGTGAGCTAACACAATGTAGTGTGTGTGTCCAACAGCACAGGCAGTTACCACAGCTCAGCTGACGAGCAGTAATTCATTAAGCCTCTGTAACTCACTGCAATCATCTTTCCAGCCTTAACAGAGCCAAATATATTCCCACTGTGATGTCACAAGAGTACAAAACTGATATTTTTAAAAGAAGTTGTCTATCATTGCTCATCCCTCATAAACCTGCAGCTCTTTGTCATCTATCCAGGCCAGCAACCTGTCCTTCCAAAACCTGTCTGTTTCCACCTGTGTAGCCCAGAGTTGTAGCTACTTGAGGAAAACAGGTGGCTTAGATGAATGCAAACCTCTCTCTCCTACAGACATGAGATCAAATGACTTGGATTATGATTGCTCAACAAGTAATTACCCTTCAGCTGAATCAACCTCACCATTGTGTGCATGCTTATGACTTGCCCAGCTCCTTCTCTGAGCTTGCACAATGTGGTTGCCTTAGTAAGAGTCTGATGCTTGCTGAACTAATCCAAACCAGCCAAGGCTCTGGAGCCTCTGTTTGGACACTCACTCCTGGACAGTTTGACCTGTTACTTGTACTGCAGCTTCTTCCTTCCTCTGCATCCAAAAAGTCAATCTTCTTCTTGCAGACTCTTTAACCAGGCTTTGCCTTGGCATGTGCACAACCCCTTTAACCAGCTCTTTATCACCCTAAGAAACAGCTTTTTCTGTAGTGCCTGA
Organism: Certhia americana; assembly: GCA_018697195.1. Lineage (NCBI taxonomy): Eukaryota > Metazoa > Chordata > Aves > Passeriformes > Certhiidae > Certhia > Certhia americana. Next base: position 48,232 of record JAGMWU010000131.1, on the reverse strand, counting down.
ACATTTACACCCCTACATCAGCTTGGTGTAACAGTTGAATTTACCAACCAGTGGTTTTCAAACTACCTTTAATTAAATACCATACATTTGTCTATAGAACACCCTATATGGATTACAATAAACGCTGCAGAAGGGAAATAGTCCATACCTTTGATAGAGAAAGCAAGCATGCCTTGAGGTAGGCTGTGATCCAACTGCATGGAAGGTTTCATACAGAAATGTGTTGGGTTTGCTGATTTTTTTTCTTTTCTTTCTAGCTGGCGTGGAAGAAAAGAGAGGACAGTGTCCAACAGGGAGGATAAAACAGTACAAATTAAATCCATTCTCTGGCCAGTGTAACAATTGTAATTTCCTGCTATTCCTTGGAAGCTGTACAACCCAAAAGGGAGATATTTCAAGACCGGTGTGTCAGGGGTAGAAGCACATGCATCTGGTTATTTTTAATGGCAGCTCTGTCCCTAATTTTCAGTGCTGGCCTTGATGAAATGCCAAGCTCTGTTTCATTAACCTTTTGTCAATATGGCAAAGAATAAAAGGTGGCTCCCAACTTTAGCACCTGAGATGAAGCTCCTTCTCCCAAAAAAGTCGTTAGAGGTCCTTAGCTATACCAGGCAGAGTTTTGGGTATAGAATAGAAAGAAAAAGGAAAAAAAAACTCTGCGAAGGTTTGTGTAACAGAGCCTGTACAAGTCTCATATCTGCAGTCTTCATTACTGCCTGAAATGTGTGTTAGAACCAAGTTGCAATCAAGGTAACCATTTTCCTTTACAAGCCAAGAAAAATACTGGGTTTATTTCCAGACCATTAGGAATAGTCTCTCAGAACAGCCCTCCTTTCCTTGCTTCATCTGGGCTGCTTAAAAGTAAAAGAAAAGTCACAACCATGAACAATTTCACAACCATGGCAGCTGGGAGCTACACGAGGGTTAGACCCCAACAAACAAAATCTTCACTGTGCCTTGGAAGTGCTTTCTCAGGGTCCAAGACTTAATCCAACACCACAGCAGAAGGATTAGTGCTCTGGTGGTAGAGACAGGATTTTTGTTCTGTAAGAAATAATGTAGTGGATTGGGGGTGGGAAGAAGGAGGAAACACAAAGTCAGATTTGTTCCAAAGCTCCAGTTTGTTGGGATGTCAGCACTAATGAAGTAGCACAATGCAGCTCCAACCCTCTCCTCCCTCCATCTCCTGCTTTTTAGGTGTGACCTGATCCTAGGGATCTTAGGGAAAGGCTCTTGGTTGAGCTGTAGCTCGTGCATAGTTCAGCACAGCTCTGGTGCACCCAGAAATCTTTGTCCAGAGCCCCAGCTTCCAAGTGGTGAAAGAGCTGTTTGCTCTCTGGGCTGCAGCCTCAGGAGGTTTGGATTTAGCTTATCATGTGAGATCAGGATCACTGCTCCTAAAATGTCAGCAGTGAGCTGTGGAGCAGGAAGAGGAGGAACCCTCACCCAAAATTCAGGTTATGCTAGTAAATGTCAGGTATTTGCACAGAAGAAGTCTTGGGGTTGGGAGCTCTGAGGGCTGCTGAGAGGGGGACTTTTTCTGAAGGCATCTGTTCTCTGCCAGGTTCCTTACATCTTGTACCACAGACAAGGAATGGCTCACCCAAGACCGTGCTGGGCTGGCCAAGAGGCTGCCACAGCATCACATGGCTGGGAGCACTGGTTTACACTGGGGGTTGCTGGCAGCAGAGCATGAGGGAAAGGCAGAGCCAAATAGATATACCAGGGTCTGCTGTACTCACCAGCAGCTCTGGGGAGCACCACCACCTTACTGGTGTGGGATGGCTCAGAAGCCATAGAGGGACACCTTCATCTGAGGGGAGAGTTTGTACTATATAAGCACAGGACAGGAAAGGAGGAGCAGTGAGTGAGTGCAGAGACCTCCAAAGCTCCTGTTGGCCAGGGTGAGCAGGGGCACAGGCTTGGCACAGTCCTGAGGCAACCATGCTGTGTGAAGTAGAGCTCTGCCAGGGATCTCAGTGCTGAGTGGCTGCTCATCAGAGCAGGAATCCAGATGGCCAAGAGAGAGGACAGCGATTTCTAGGCAGTGATTGTGACTCTGCCTTTGCAGGGGACAGAGCCGTGTTTGCTCTGGGCACTTCCAGCACATACAGAGCATTCCAGACAGCACATTCCCCTTGGCACAGTGCTCTGGTTTGGTAGCTCCCAGGCTGTGACACTGCAGCACATGTGCCTGCCAGGCCACCAGTTTCAAGTCATCCCAGGAACGAGCACGGCAGTGAGCTGAGGGCCTGAGCTGTGGGCTGCTCTCACAGCCAGGCAGAGGCCTTGTTAGAAATAAGCCAAGGAAGCAACCCGAAGCAGGGCAAAGTAAATTATACTAAGAATTAAGTCTGGAGGTGCTGGAAATGCTGGTTCTCTAAGTAGTGGTACAATCCTAGCTTCAGCTTCTGGCATATTTCACATCTAAACACTCCCACCTTCACTGCAAAAAGCAGTGGGGCTCTACTGCATGCAGAGGTCAGGATAGATTGAAAGGATTGGCTTCCATTTAGATGTAGTCACCTCCAGAGGTGGCCCTGGGCTGCCCACTGCTTTGCAGAGAAATAAGTAACCAGCCTCGTGTCTGGTATGCCAGGTGTGGGATGGAGCCTGGAAAATCCTTGGAGTTCCACCTGCTTGTACCATAGCTCAGTGCATCAATTCTTCATGATCTGTCCTGTCACACTGAAATGGAGACAAGAGCAGAGATGGGTACTGATCCATTAGAAAATCCACCAAGTAAAAGCAGTTGGCTGGAAACCTGCTTTCTTGCAAACCAGAACATTTCTTGTCCACAGCAGTTAGCATATTCAAAGGCAATGCCAGCACACAAAAGCCAAGGACTAGAGGTCTGTAATTTGCCTTTCCCATCTCTGGGTTACTGGAGTGGAGTGAACATTCCATAAGTTTCATTATGGTCTCCAGCTGCAAGCCAGGTTCTCCAGGACATCCGCTGCAGGCAGAGATTTGGACAAAGAGACAAAGAGAGAAGGTCTTGTGCACAGAGCTTGGGACGGGTCTTGGTTTGAGGTTTGAGTGAACCTGGGCCATTTGGGTGGGACCCACTGAAGTTAAGAGGCTCTGTGTGGTTTGGATTCAGATCTTGGCAGAACTAAGCTCCGGCCTTGATGAGCACATCTTGCGCCGAGGGCCTGGAGGGCCCTTCCTGAAGTGACACTGAGCAGTCCAGTGAAGGGATGAATGCTGAAAGCTCCTGGACACAGGCAGTGAGGGAAAGCCATGGCTGTGGTCCCAAACTCTCCTTTCCTTGTGCTTCTGCCTTGGTTGCAGATCTCATTGCAGGTGGTCATTATTCTCAGTTCTCACAGAGATATGGGGTTTCTTCCCTGCCCCTATTTGTTGCAAACCAGGGCAGTAAACTTGGAATCTGTCTGGAATGGGATTTAGTCACAGAGGTGGACCTTGATGTTCCTTTGAAGCAAAATCCCAAAGCTGCAGCAACTGGATCTCATCTCAACATGGCATGTTAGGGCAGATAAATTTAACAGTCTATACACACCATGGCAAGAACCCATCAGAGGGTTCTTCAGGGCTGAAATGACCAGCTGCAAAAAGCATCCATGTAACAAGGGATGCACATGTGAGGATGTACACATCTTTTTTTGGCTTTGGATAGGCTGGAGGAATGTTTTTCTCATACACTGAGAATAACAAAGAGAATCTCTGGGAAAAAAAAATGGGGTGCTGTGTTGAAGTGGGTTTTCATCAGTCTTGTGCTATTGTGTGTGTGCATCTCGGGTTTACTAATGATTCAAATGAAAAGTAATCAGGAAAAGTGCTTGGAGAAGGAGATTTTCCTGTATTTATTTTGGACACGTGTCCAGTGGAAAAATATCTTCCCAAGCATTTTGCTTGGCGATGTGGCCTGTTTCATTTGGAGAACAATTGATGGTGATGATGAGTGGTGTTAGATGCAATCGCTGTTCGACAGCTTTTTGACTTGCCTGCAAGTCAAAACAGCAAATTCCATGTGACTGCACACGTGTGCTGAGGAGAGGATGGGGAGATAGAGGCCTTGGACACCCTGCTTGATGTGTTCACTCTGGTCTGTGCCAAACTCCTCACCAGGCACCGCCGGCTCATTAACGCATCCCGTGTTTGCAGCAGCATCTTGTTCATCCCAAGGGGTTTGTTTTCTCTGCACTTTGATGGGATGACACTGGACTAACAATGCCCAGGGTGTACTGCAGGGAGAGGTTTAACCTCTCTCAAGTAGCGGGCTTGCCCATGGCTCTGTGCATGGTGCATTCCGTGCCTACAGGAGCAGACTGCTCCTGCTGGCTTTCTGTTTCATGGAGTGTATTCTCAGCTGATGCTGTCCTGGCTTTGTATTCACACCTTCCCAGCCCTGCCCATCCCTCCTCTCCTCCAGCTCCAGAGAGGATGAAGTGATTGAAATGCACAAAACCACCTCTGCACTGGCAGCTCAGCAGAGGGGCCACACAGAAGGTTAAATCACTGAATACCATTTGTCTAGTTTCATTTCTGAAAAAGGAACAGCCGCCTGCCACATGCATTCCTCACTTTGCCAAGGACTTTTCAGAGCAATGGCCTCTGGTCTCGGTGGCACAAGGGATAAACCCAAAGTAACTCTGCTGAAGTCTTCAGAATTGCTCCCAGGGTAACTGAGAGCAGAGCAGGGGCCCTGAGAGTTTCCTGAGCTTCACAGCCATAGCCGCAAGGCAAATAAAATGAGATTAACCAATTACAATTAAAATGAGAGAGAACTGCTTTTGACAGTAATTTTGAATTTCCCCTAAAACCACTTCCAGCTGTGACCTGTGACTCGCGCAGCGTTTGCCTGAGATCTGCCCCTGGTTGTTTGTTATAACTGGTGCTTTCAAGGACGCTCAGTCCTGCCTAACAAGAGGTTTCCTAGGCAAAAAAAAATTTTTAACAAAGTGAAAAATGGAAGAGGAACTAACACAGGGCATCCCTGCAGCAAGGCCCAGACACAAGAGTCCTTCTGGCAAGCAAATCAGAGCAGCCAGGCAGTCTCCAGGGAATTAAGCAGGGTAGTGCTTGCATCAAATTCCTGCAGCCCCACACGGATGTGTTGCTGTCATGCCAACTGTGAATCCTACCCTGGGAACATCCTAATTCACACTGGTGTAAAGCAGATCTCTGGGCTCACAAAGAAGCTGGCTGTGCACAGCCTTGTCCTTGCAGAAGAGAGCAAGGCCATGTCTATAAGATAGGAATTATTATCATTGTTCTTATCCAGAGCTTCCAGAAGGTTTGTTATGCAGCAGTGCCACACAACCTTTGCAGCATCCAATCCTTTCAGACCCCTCAATATCCTAAAACGAGTAGGTGGGTTTGAGTCATTCTTTGGCCTGTGCTACCATCCTCTAGCAGAATTTCTCCAGATGCTTTTCAAAAAACAGCCCTGGAGGAGATTTTTGGAGGAATAACATAACTGGGTGTGCGTTTTCAGCCAAATATTATCAGCAGTCTGTGGTCTCCTCTCAGCCAATATGCTGCTGCTTCTTCCCATCAGGAGACTGGAAAGGATCAGAGAACAGCACTTCCTGCAAATCTTCTCATTTCCAAACAACCAGCAGTACTCACAAGGTGCAAGGCTCAGCCTTTTACAGAAGGATGTATTGCCTTAAATTGGAGATCAGGTGTTGCACAAAGAGCTGTGGTTGGGATGTTCATCAGGAGATGCCTGGGCTGGTGAGTGAGTAGCCTCCAGCACCATCCCTGTGGCCATGGACCCTGTACCTGCTGCATTCCTGCCCTTCCAACATTTCCATATGCTGCCTGGGAAGAAGCTGTGCCTTGCAGGAGAGTGGATCTTGAACTTTGTCCATCATGCAGTGCAGCAGGATTGATTTCCATGCTGCAGGGAGACAGGGCTGCAAGAGCAGCAACTCGGGCCAGTGATTAGGAGTGTAAAATTATATATAAAGTTGCTATTTTTACTCTTCAGGCACCGAAGGTGAGAGGAAGAATAGACAGAGATTAAGGTGCATCCTCTTAAGGCTGAATTATTTGAGTCAGAGTCTGTATTAGATTATTTATACTGTGATCTGCCAGCTTTGAAAGCCCTCCAGGTGCTGTAGCACTCTCCTGTTGAGGTCAGGACCACAGTCACCTTTCTCTGTAATTTCCTTTGTCATTAGTGCTTTTTAAGTAACTACTTATTCTTTAGAGATGAGGTCTAAAAGCAATTTTGGAAACAAGAGTGCTGTTTGTTACTCCCACACCGATTATACTTATTTAATTTGGAATGAATCAGCTGCTGTTCAGTGCTGTTACACCTGGGTGACTTTCAAAACACTTTTGTGTAAGCAACTGTCTGCCCACGCTGGGGTATTCTTGTCGCTGCAAACACCATGATTTGTTTAGTAAAGTACCTGAGTTTATATCTGAATTGCTACAGTCTCTTCTTAAAAACTTCCCATGATGGACATTTCCCTAGGCAGCCCATCCTAGAGCTTTCTGTTTAGTTGGCTTTACCTGTAGTACTGTCTAAAACTTCCTGGCAATAAATTAGGCTGATTTCTTCTTGCCCTTCCCAAGGTTCTGGAGAACAGTTCCTATCCCTTTTGCAAATATTGGAAGATCATTATCATGTTCCACTCATTCTTCTCTCTTCTAGACTAAACAAATTCCCTTCCTTCCACCTTTTCTTGCAGGTCATGTTTTCAAAACCTCTTTATCATTCATTTTATTCTCTTTGCACACACCCCAGTCTATTGTCTTCCTGAATGTATACTGCCCCAAACTGAGGGAATGGAGTCTCCCACTACAGGGAAAATCTTTTCTAAACCCTTATCAGCTTCATAACATCCTTTTTGGAATAATAGCCTGTGCAGCCAGCATCTCCCAAAATTATTTACTTTTTCAGTTATGTCTTCTTTGGTGATATTCAGGCCAAGTCTTAGGGTGCCATTAGATCTGCTCTTTGTTTTCAATTTAGGCTCCCTTCATGAGTCTCAGTAGCCCCCCTCTCTGCCTGATTTCTTCCATTTGTGGAAAAAAAAAAATGAAAGGAGGAAGAAAAATACATCCTTGATATACTAAACATCCCTGTACCCGCCTCATCAGATCTTACAGCCCTCAAAATATTTGCTTAATCTCCCAGTATCTTGGCAGGGCACATAGGTATTAGCGCTCCCAGGTGTTCTTATCCACTGATCTCAAAATATTCTCCTTCTTGTTTTAAACATGGGGAGAGTGAAGTGTTTGGAAGCTCAGTTTTCATAAGCAACAGAGATCCCCTGCTCCATTTAAAGTCAGTGGAAAGTGTGGTTGCAAGCCAGCAGGAGAATTGGGCTTTAAGTGACAGGCTGGGGTCCCCTCAAAAATTAATCCCACAGGCAGGAGTTAGAGCCCAGGTTTCCTGAGCCTGTCTGCTGAGCAGAGCCAGGCTGCCTCCCACTCAGCTGTGTGAACACACCTTGCATGGTCAAACCTGTCTCTAATCCCCCAGGAAAACCTCCTGGCTCCTGGCAGGGATCACAGAGCCCTGGAGGAGAGTTGGGTTCATCACGACTTGCTCTGCTCCCCAACTAGAAATCTTGTTCCTCTCCTATTTGTTTGCACGTGGCATAGCTGAGAAGCCCGTCAAAGAAAACAAACAGCACCTGTGCCAAGCTCTTCTGTTCTCCAGCAGTAAAATATATTAATAGTTTCCAGCTCTGTATTTTGCATCCTGCCTTGCCAGAGCTCACCTGCTCGCTGTGAATCCGGACGCTGCTCAGTGCTGCTCACCGAACAAAAGGCTGGTTTGTGAAAGACAAATCTGGGGGAATTTTTTACATTCCAAAAATAGACAAGGGGGGAAAATGTGCCAGCAAGATGGATCTCATTTCATTTCCCAAATCCCTCTGGTCTCCAGAGTTCATTCTTTGCTCTTAATGTTTCATGCTATGGCTTATTTTAGGCTCCTTAGTGGAAAGTTTAAAACATTTACTTAAAGGCAAAGCTTCAGCTGGCATAAACTGTCACAGCTCCCTTGGCTTCAGTTGCCTTCAACAGAGGCACTGCCCTTTAGCATTTAAATTGCTTATTAGAGAATGGAAAACTGAGTTGTTTGAAATCATCTGCAAACACTAAGGAGAAAGGAATAGAGAGGAAGGGGCCACCATATGGATTTTAGCTGAGAAAGTGTCTTTCCACATGGGCAGGTGCAAATGCAGAGCACTCCTGGCACTCACTGCTCTTCAAGTCTTTCCTCAGATCCCTCTCCAAAGCAGCTGCCAGTGCCCCCACAGAAGCCCTGAGGGGCTGGTGGTGCTGGATCCTGCTGGGCAGAAGGAATGGGGCTGCAGGAATCTCCTACAGGGCACTCTAGGCTGCTGAGCATCACCAGCCTGGAGCCATCTGAAAGGCTGTGCCCCAGTGGTGCCCCTTTGTACCACAGAGGTGTGTCCAGAAGCACCAAGGGGCTCTGATAAATGTTTTTCTGGACACAAGTCCCTTGGCTAAAACCTTTGGGTCAGCCTGGAAAAGTGCTGGTTCAGGCAAATGAATGGAGAGTCCCTCTTACATCTGGCAAGAGTCAATGCCCCATCCCACAACCATTCCACCTCCAAATTCCACTCGTGCTGGCCTGATTCACAGCCCTGGTGATCCCACAGAGAGGGCTAGAACAGCACTGTCACAGTTGCCATTCAGACATTGCTTTTACAGGGAACATCTGCAAGCTCTTCCTTTTCTTCAGAATATCCTAAAGGAAAAAGAAGAAAAAAAAAGAAAGAAAAATCAGCAAAGGTGCAATATGTTTTTCTTTTGCTGTCAAGTTTAACAAACAGCAGCCATCTGAGCCTGCCCCATTTTATGAGGTTGTGTTCCTCCTCTGGTTCCTTTCTGACTTAAATGGAACCAACCTCCCAGATTCTCCAGTAAATCACATCACCAGGGCTATTCCTGATCGACACCAGCCTAAGCCCAGAGGAGACTGCCAAAGCCCAAAAGATGGGAGCAGATATTTTGCCAGCACCCTGGCTGGATTTGTGTCTCTGTAGGAATGCGTACACTTCCCTTTGCTTTTGCAATGGCACCAGCGTGTTGACGAACTGCAGTGCTGCTATTTATCCCTTAATTACTCCCATGACTCACATTAAAGTAACAATTTTCCATAGAAACAAACACAGGCAGAGCTGACACCGCTCAAACTGCTTTCATTCTGAAACACACTCTGTACTTTGGATTTTGAGGGTGGCAGTTCTGGAGGCTGCTCCATATCCCCAGTGTTCCATATTCCATCTTCCATATTCTTGGGTTTTGATGGAGTTAAAGGGAATGAGACTCACTGGGCACTCGCTTGCTCTGGCATGGGGAGGAAGGATTGGATTACAGCCCATGTGGGGCTGAGGACCACTCATCATGGTGTGATTTTGGGGGAGATGGATGTGAAGCATAGCTCAGGACATGGTGATTCTGTCCTCAGTGGTTCCTGGGTGTTCTTAGGACAAGTTCATCTGCCAGTGTTCTTGCCAAGACACTCCTCTGCTTAATTGCTCATGGGTGTTTAAACCTGGGCCGCTGCTCTGTGTTTTTACTTGTCTTGAGAGGCTCAATCAGGGAGGGCAGCAGGAGTGCCTTCCCTGGATTTTATCTGGGGATATTCATGCTGTTCTCTGCGTCATTTCAATTACAGGTGTCACAGCTGGGTGTGATCATCCTTGGCTGAGTCAGTTATTTAAAATGACTAATGAAATAATTAGCTGGCAGATCTCAACTGCATCCTTTGGGCCAGTCTGGCATTGGTTCTTATGTGGGGTCGTCATGGACTTCAAATCTTGTGCCTGACCCTCATAAAAGCATTATGCATACAGGAGATGTCAAGAGGGATCTTTTTCTTTTCCAAACCTGCCCACCTTGCCTTGGCACTAGAATTGTCAAATATCACTCTAGTATTGTTCATCTGTGGAGCCGAGAGAAACCAGGCAGAGCCAAAGCTGTTTGCCTGATTGCTCCATTTGCAGCTGCCATTATTTATAGCAATTAGATGTCCCTGGTGATGGTGTTCCAGTGCTTCCCCATGCTGTGGGGCAGGAGCAAGGATTTCTCATTCCTCAGAGCTGTGTATATTTATCCTAAAACCCTCCCACTAAGGGAGTCCTTCCCAGGGCTTTGCCACAGGCACTGCAGGCATAGAAGGGTGAATACACCCCTACTGGAAGTTGTTCCCAAGCCTCCTGTAGCCAAAAAGGAGGGAAAATGGCCCCACACTATCTCCTCCAAGGCAGGGAATTGTAATGTCCTAAGAGATGTGGATACTGGAGCGCTCAGAGCCCTCAGCCAGGAAACTGGGCCCCGTTACAAAAACTGCTACACAGTCACGCAAACAAACACCATTCCTGCTCCAGAACACTCCTAGCATCATGGAAAAGGCAAGAGCAAGCAGGTGGATGGAGAGAGAAGGAACGTGGAAGCGCAGGGTGATGACAGCAGCAGTGCCGTCACAGCACCCAGGGCCAGGAGGAGGGCAGAAAGCACCTGCTTTGCTGTGGGCTTTGCTTTGCACCCTGGGGAAGGGAGGGAATGATGGAGCAGAGCTCTGGAAAGCTGGAGTGGGCTGCCTCCAGGCAGGCAGCATGCTGCTTTTGCCACTGTGTGTTTTGAGAGATTGTGTGATTTGATGTAGAGTCTGTTAGAGTTGGCTGTAACTTGCTTATGCTTTGTCCGTGCAGATAAAGTTGCATTCATATGATACTTCTCTGCTCCACACACCAACTCTGAAAGTTGTGGTTTGAACAGAACAAAACAAAATTATTTTTAAATGCAACTTTGGCTGTGCAGCCTTCCCAGGAAATGCCTACAGAAACTGTCTGTGCAGGAAGCAGCTACAAAGAGAAGGAGAGGAGGGAGGCAAAGCCCAGCAGACCTGGATTCTTAGAGACCATGTGCAGCTTCTTCCTTTCCAGCTCCTCAGGGCTCTTGGCTGTCTCTTCAAGGCCCCACACATTACAAATGTCTTTCATGAGGGCTTGTCAGCCTCCCACCATGCCCGAGTCCCACCAAGTCTCTTCTCCTCTGAAGAAGAAACTTGTAAGGGCTCAGTAGCCATGACTGAAGCCAGATTTTCAAACAGGGCCAGCACTCCATAAACCACTGGGCTTTTCTGAAAGCCTGGCTGAGGAAAGCCTTTATTTCCTTTTTTTTTTTTTTTCCCTACACTAGGACTGAATCAGTAATATAAACATTAGGCTGAATAGGCTGAATAGCTCCTCCCTAGAGGGCTTCTCTTTTTTTCTGCCTCTTTTATCTCTGCCAAGGTGCTGATAAGCAACATGTGCCATGTGGAAGGGTATCCATGGGGCTGACAGAGCCCTGTTCCCTGGGCATTTTCAACCCAGGCTGCAGAAAGAGCTGGGAAGGAGAGAGTGGGAAGGCCTTGACTTGCCTCACACGTTTGCCAGCAGCAGACTATGCTTTCAGTGAGTGACTTGAAAATATTTACCTTTTTTTTGAAGCAACAAGGCAGAGAGAGGATTCCCTTACTCCTTCACCTGGATTAAAAGATGGCTTAATTTGAGATGTGAAGCACAAATCAGTGCACCTTCACACCTCCATTTAAACTGGACTCTTTAGCTTGAACAGCCAGGCTGCAGTCCCCCTTGCACCAGGACGTGCCTGTACCCAAAGCTCTCATCCTCCCAGAATGCAGAAATATCAATTGAGTAGCATCTACTTAAGTTTTCTTTTGCCTAGAGGTTGGCATGGGGTGACACCAGCTAGTGGCTCATGTTTTCACAGGTAGGGGCTCCAAATTCATTCCAGAAAGTTTAATTGCCCCTAACTTCTCCTGAGCCCAGCAGCTTCAAAGGCATGTCCCCCACACTCTATCATAACAACATTTAGAAAGCAGTTTGAATTTCTTCCAGCTGGCCTCATGTTACAGAGATCCCTATCAGCACCCGCGAGGAAAGAATTAGCAAGAAAAACAAGCGTCTCTTTAAACTTCACAGAGAAAATGAAAATGCAAAGAAAAAGGCCACGTAAAAAGCATAGATGTAGCCCAGTGACGTCCAAAGAATGTGTTTTTTTCCTAGGGTTGTCTGAGGTAGAAAGGATCCTAATGCTTGACTTTTCTTGTGTCAGCTGGGGCCTTTGAACTCTAGTGGCAGGGTTTATCAAAGCCAGATGCATTTACACAGGTACTGTCTGTGTGACCTCCCTCCCAGCCATGGGGAATGAGCACCTGAAGTGAATATTAACCCAGGCAGGGGCGTGTGCCTGGGGATGCAGGGAGTCACCAGAGCCAACCAGACAATAAACAGGGACTTTCAAATGCATCTGCTTGGCTTTTCAAGCCAAACTCCTTTCATGCCCACCCTGCAAGGGACTTCTCGTGGCTCTCTCTTCCCCCAGAAAAGCATCCCAGCTGCAGACTTTTCCCTTTTACCAGGAGATCAAGCGGCCAGACTCGGGGTGAGCAGTGGGAAAACCTGGAACAGGCAGCTCCCCTAGTAGCAGAGAGCTTCCCCCACCCAAGGCACTCCCCAAACCTCAGCCAGCCGGGTTTGTTGTGGTTTCTGCTGAGCTGCCTGCTCTTGTGGAGCTGTCCCGCACCCCAGCCCAAGCCCTGCAGCCATCCTCGGCATCTCTCTGTTGGTCACAGGCTGACGTGCTGACATGTGAACAACTCCTTTTAAAGAACAGATACCCTCCCTTTCAAAGAGCAAAATCCCTGGGGCAGCTGGGGAAAGCTGGCAAAGGACACAGACTGGATTTGTTTTTGCTTTGTGCTCCCTGCGGTGCTTCACACGAAGGAGCCAGTGACTTGAGATGGGGCTTGGGGACCCAAGCTGGTGCCTTTGCATGTTAGAAACCATTTCCGTTAGAAAGCCTGACAAGCACTGTCTGTTTGGGTATTTGTGACCCCCACAGAGCTATTTTTCTGCATTTCCCAATACTTTCTCTTCTTCCCTATTCAGTCTGCAGATGGGCTCAGCCTTGTAGCTGTCTCTCTTCAAAGGAGGGCATTATGTTATGCCATCATTTATCATACTGTTCTTTTCTCCAGCAAATTTCCATTATGATTGGAAAAAAAAAAAAAAAAAGTCTGGCAGCCATCACCTCTGCTCTTAGCTGAACTTTGGTTGGTTATTGAGCTATTACTCATAATTTAATTGTCTTCACTTGCTCTATCTAAGTAAAAAGATGGGTAAATCAACAGATATAGATAGATTAAAGGATGAAGGAGTGGGGGAGCAATTTGGGGTGATTACCAGCCCAAGTCAAGTTGGAAAGGGAGGGAAATTGCATTGAGCTGCACCAATTTACACCTTCCAAGATACTGACTTTCTGTGACTATGAAACATTTCTAACTGCAGAACTCAGCTGACTGTTTGCTTCGGTTTAGGGTGCAGTTAAATGAAAATTCACAAGATGCAATTCAAGCAAAAGTTACAGATTGATGTCTCAGCTTCTGAGAGTCCAAAAAAGTGAACTTGAGCATATGTAACTTCAGAGACTAACCTAATCTTCCCCTCTTGCTGAGAAGATTCACATAGCAACAGTGAAAGGGGCTTTCTTCAATTTGCTTTATCCTGTGTGTATTTAAGATAGCCCTTTTTTTCCCCAGAATTTCATTTAGCTACTCATACTACAAACACAAGGACAGATGGTCACCAGATCAAACTTAATCAGCATTCTGTATGCTGGATTTTGAGCTTAGAAATTCATCTGGTTCTAGTAAAGCACAGTCTGAAACCTGCCTGATGTTTAACTCAACCACAGAATTGTATTAAATTTCTAAGCCTCCCCATCCTCACAGGAGATTGAGATGGGAACCATCAGGCAGTTTTTAAAAGGGGTTGATTAGTAGTTTAATTATCAGAGATATCTGCTCTATTACTAGTGTCTCGCTGGAGAAGAGCATTTTTAATGGGAGGCTGAAGCCCAATCTTACCCCTTTGTGTCTTCTTGGAATTCATGACAGGACTAAATCCAGCCCTGGAGTCAGAGGATGCAGTTTTGTTTACATCCCCTTACACCACACTGAATTCAAGGTCTAGACCTTGGCAGTGCACCCTCGGTCAAGGCAATTTGAATTATTTTCCCATGGCTTCTTCTCATTCCTCCTTTCATCAGGCTCTTCCCTTCTCTGCCTCTCTTTGTTGTTAGCTGTTGGGCTGAACTCCACGTGCATGTCCCCATCCCAAGGAGTTGCTGTCACACAGGACAAGCAATGAGCTCCCCCAGGGAAGGGCTGTCAGGTTTCTCCATGCCCAAGGGCACACGGTATCCAGGTACCTCAGGAGCCACAGCAAAGCCTCCTTTTCCTTAAGTGAAGGATCTGACCACCCTGTGCCCTTAAATCCTCTGTCCTTCAGGTGTGGTGACCTTTTTGCCCTCTCTGAAATCCCTCTGCTATTTTATCCCTCATGCCACAGCCTGTCAGAGGTGAGTGTACCCCTGCAAACAACTCTGCTGCCTTTATTTGCATTCCTGTGCCATGGGGCTGCCTGGCAGGAAACCAAACCCCACTCCAAATGGCACAGAGGCGACAGCCATCTGTGTCTTTTTCACATTCAGTTTCATTGTTTTAGGATCAAATCCAACCGCTGCAACCTACAGTAACTCTAGACTTTTCAAGGCTCAAAGCTCTCCATAGAGCACGATCTGTGGTTACACCGTGGAGAACCAAACCTGGGAAAAAAATTTGTTGGACTGGCTCAGAGGTATTTTAGTTAGTGCAGAGGGCTGCCAGTGGTGAAACCAGCACTCCCAGAGTGTGAATGAACAGAGGGTGTTTCATTCTGTGCACGTTGGACAATCCAGTCCTAACTGGGCATTATGGTTGCACTGGGCAGCTCGCTCTCGAGATGGATTTCCATTGCCACATAATAAATATAAATACTCCTTATGAGACACTCATGGATGGAAGGCATCTAGTGGTTGCTAAAGGTTATTCTGATGATGTATATTGAAACCCCTCCTGTTTGGCATTCATTAGCACAATGTTCTATTTTGCAATTTCCCAGCACAGACACATCCAGATTCCTGCTAGGAATTGGAATGGCATCATCCACCACCTACTCCTCCACCCAAACCAGACAGCACTGATACAATCCCTCCCTCCCATGAACCCCCCACAACCCCATGGCAGGGATATGCAAGGCCTTACAGAATATAGGATTTTTTTTGCATTACAAAACCCAGACATTCCTTTCTAAGAGACTTCAGGCTGTGATCTTCATGAAGGTCTCTCCCATGGATCCCAAAAGCCCAGTGTCATTAGCTGGGGGCAGTCAGAAGCTCCTGGTTTGGCATGTAGACTGGGGTATTTCTGATGTCCAGGTTGAAGATTGCTGGTTGCAGGAAGGTGATGCCCTCAGGAGCTCCAACCCCCTCAGGAATTAATGAAAGTTTGCAACTCACACACTGAGTTGAACTCCTCATGTCACAGCACTGGGAGGAACTGGTAAAAATCATTCCCAAGCCCATTTCTCTGGGCTTGGCTGCTCCAAGCCTCCTACAGATGCTTCCTCATGCAAATACTAAGACAAATGTGCAGGAGTTACTGTAGGAGCTGGATTCTGCCCTCGCCAAAGTCCAAGAGAGAAGGGAATGCTTGCACGTTTTCTATCTATTTTATCTCTGTTGGGTGTCTGAAGAGCATTTTCTACCATCCCAAAGCTGCAGGGATAATTAGATGCTGTACCAACCAAACTGCCAAAAGATGAAAACTTGTGTGTTTCAATATTGCATGGAACATGGCTTAAAATAGCTTAGCAGATCCTGTAATTAGGAAAGTACCAACTAACACTCATCCTCCTCTGCTCTAGGCATCCCACCTTCGGGATGTTCATCCCACCACCGGGATGTTCTGAGCTCCTGGCACTGGCCTGGCAGTGCTTTTTCCACTTTGGTGCATCCTTAGTGCAAAGGGACTTTTTTTGCTTCTTTTTTCACACGTGGTTCCATCTTGCCTCATGTAAGGACCATCGAACCCTGAGCTCTAGTGTTGGAGCTGATTCTTCTGCGTTGTTCTCCTGACCTGTGACTGATGGGACAGTGACACCCATGAGGTGCAGTTACAGTCCTGCAGATGTCACCCCTTGCACCCACCGTGGGGGACAGCCACCACTGATTCTGCCTCTCAAATGTCACCGTCCCTGAGGCACTGGAGCTCCACAGCAACTCTGCCTTTGCCAGCACCACAGTCCCTGCACGCTTTCCCAGTGCTGGAACAGCCAAGCTCACATGCACCAGTTCATTTTGGGTTTTATGCCTCCAGCTTCCCTCCAGATAAATGTATTTTTTTAACTCAGAAATATATTCGTTCCAAGTCAGATGCCAACTGCTCCCAGTGCCAAGAAGATGCAGTGCTCCTTCTGCTCGCTCTGTTTTCCTGTGAACTTTATCAGTTTTTGCTTGTTTCTCTGTGACCTTTGGAGCCCATTCAAAGTCATCTGCCTCTTGCTTTGATTTTGTTTCAGTCCAGTGCAGGCTGCCAGCTGATTTGTTGCCTGTTTTAACACATCGCCAGCAAATCACCACCTCTTCATATTGTTCAGTCAGTCATCAAATCCAGGCTTGCCAGCTCCTTTTGCTAATGGGCTAGGAGGGATTGTTACATCTAGCTGATGGGACCAGAAAGCTGCTTAATTACAGCTAACAATTCTTTAAAGCCTAATGTAAGACTTTTATGGCCAGTGAGGGGTCTGGCCTCTGTTATGGACCCAAGGTCCACCTGGATGTTGGCTGATCTTTCCCCTGGTTAGCCAGGCACCTCAGCTGGTTCTGCTCCTGAAAATGGATCCCTGAAGTTGTTGCACAGAGATTTGGCTTGTGCTGATTCTGGGATGGAGACAGTTTTAATTGTTGAGCCAAGTGGGACCTCCTGGGTGCCCTCCTACAGCTGATCCCAGTTACAGGCAGCCTGGGATCAGTGGGAGGTGATGGAGCCCCGTGCCTTGTAGCCCTGATTATTCCTGCAATACTGGCAAGAGCCAAGGTGGCCATGAGAGCCCCTGGAGGGGTGCAGAGTCCACAGGTCATGTCCAGGCTCAGCTCCAGCACCACTCAGCCCATGAAGTGCTGCCTCCATGCCTAGAATGTTCCATGTTATCCAGGTATTCCTCAGGAGAGCTGTATCGAGGCCCATTTGTGGTGAAAGGCAGCAGTACTTTCTCCAAGACTTAGGTATGTTTCTCTGCACATTCCTCTGTGTTCCCTTTCCAGCTCCAGGTATTTTGATCAATGGCTCGTTGAAGACCAAGATTTCCTTTGTGGGCCAGGAGTAAAATCCGTATTTCTCTCCAGTACAGAGGATAGTCAGAGGGGAAAGGGGTAGCCAGTGGACCAAAACCCAGCCTCATCCAGGCACCATGAGCATCTCCCACAGCACCATTCAGGAACTGAGGAACTGATTTATTTCTTGAGCACAGATGTGATGTACATAGCTTTAAACTGTTCTGGCTCCGTGTTCTGTGTGTGGGTCCCAGGCCCCTAAAGAAGGGGGGATTGAGAGAGAGAAGTGCTCCCTGATCAGATGGGTGAGTTCACATCACACAGGGGGTGTTGGCATTGCCAAAGGTCCCTGTGCTTCTTTAGCTCTTCCCTGAGATTTAACCTTTTCCTCCGGGTCCAACCTGCGCTGTCACGGTGCCTGTGGGCGGCCAATCCTGGCCCATTCCTGACCCATTCCCAAACTGTTCCCGACCCATTCCCCGTCCATTCCAAACCCATTCCTGAACTATCCCAATCCATTCCCAAACTATTCTCAACCCATTCCCAACCCGTTCCCTGTCCATTCCCGACCCATTTCCTATCCATCCCGACCCATTCCCAACCCATTCCCGACCCATTCCCGAACTGTTCTCAACCCGTTCCCGACCCTTTCCCGACCCGTTCCCAAACTATTCCCGACCCGTTCCCGAACTATTCCCTATCCATTCCCGACCCATTCCCTTTCCATTCCCGACCCGTTCCCGAACTATTCCCTTTCCATTCCCTATCCATTCCCTTTCCATTCCCGACCCGTTC
>JAGMWU010000131.1:0-30243 GCA_018697195.1 Certhia americana | reverse complement strand
TCCATTCCCTATCCATTCCCTTTCCATTCCCGACCCGTTCCCTATCCATTCCCTTTCCATTCCCTTTCCATTCCCGACCCGTTCCCTCCTTGCCCGTCCCCAGCGCGGGGCAGGCGCTGTGCGCGGGTGGCGGGGGCCCTCTGCTGGCTGCGGGCGGAACTGCGCGCGGGGCCGGCCCTGGAGAGCTCGGGAATGGGATCGGGAATGTTGGTGACCTGAGCTGGCTTTAAAGAGGGACAATAAACCAACCACCAGAGCTGGGAACCTCCAGCATGGACCAAGGAAGGGGTCAGGGTCTCTGTGCCTGCAGGGTCAGGGCAGGGTGCAGCCCGTCTCCCCGACTTTGCAGGGGAAGGAACCCCAGGTAGCTCCCTGGGGCAGCCCAGGTAGGGCCTGAGGTGGGGCTGGAAGGGACAGCAGCATAAGAGGGGCAGACTGGAGGTGCCCAAGGAACAGGGGCAGAACTGTTCACCAGCACAAAACACGTCTGGGGCAATGCCTGCAGAAAGGACGTAAGAGCAGGGGCCAGAATCCAGCATACGTTTGTTCCCCGTGTTTCTGAAATAATCCCTTGGAGATCAACGGGGTTTCACATTTTTCCCCATCTGTTCTTAATCTGTTTGCCTGACAGATGCCAAACCACCATACCCTGCGTGGAAAAACACAAAAACAAAAACCAAAGCTTTATATCTTCTCTGGTTTTATTCACAAACATTCCCTGGAGCCTGGCACTGTTCGTGCCCCAGGCGTGTGCAGAGGCTCAGGGAGGAACCTGCCCCAGGGACAGATCTGCTGTCAGCAGGGGCTCACAGAAGGCCCAGAGAGTCTGTTCAGGGCACAGACTGTCTCTGATGGAGCAGCTTTGTGTTTATGCAAACCCGATGACTCCAGTTGGTGATTATCTGCTGCTGGCATCCCTCGGCTGCCAAGAAGCCTCTACCAACATCCCTGTCCTGCTGTTCCAGGCACTGCAGATTTGTACAGCCTGAGGCAGCCCCGGGCAGGCAGGAGGTGGGCAGAGAGAGGGGAACTGCCTTGCTAAAGGTCACAGAGCAGAAGGAAAACCAGCACCCTGAACCCTGCAAAGGCTCCAGACAATTTTTCAAGCAGCCACTCATCCCAGTGTTATCTCAAAGTCCATCCCGGCCAAATCTGTTGAGGACACGAGCAACAGCATTTTAATGGTACCCATAAATAGTTTATTTAAAGCTGAGACTTGGTGACTACAGCACTGTCATTATCAGTGCCTGGAATGAACCATCTCTGATAATAAATAATCCAGGATAACTCCCAGCATCAATTTTTTTTCTGTCCTAAGTTGCTCCCATCCTCATCCTATCAATCAGAAAGTCTGAGTGTTTGCAACAGCTCACACAGTAAATTGACTTTAGCTTTCTTCTTTCCAAATACTGAAACTGGCTCTTTCCAGGGCACTGCCATGTAATTTACAGCTCTATCACCACCTCCTTAATAGCTGCCAAGTTCTTTGGGGTCCTTTGAAAGTGAACATAATAAAAAGATACGAGCTGAGACTGACCACGGGTTTCAAGTTTGCAGGTTTCTACGTGCCTTTTTTGGGTTTTTTTCAGCAAGCTGATGGAAACCAATTCTGTATCTTTAAGGCAAGATGAAAAGATTTTAGAATTCCCCTGACTAGTGAGAACAGAGAATTGATACGGCTCTACAGCAGCCAAATGCCAGCACATCTCTACATCTCAGCTTCACCATTAGTCTCAGCTAAGAGATGGAAGGGGGAGATTTCCTCTTTGTGTATCATTTGCCTAATCAATCTGAAACACAACCCTGCAGTCTGAAAACAGGTCTGAAACAGTGACAGTTAAACAGCTGTGCAATTTGTCTGTTGCCCCAAGAAGAGAATATTTAGATAAGGTTTGGCTGAGCAAAAAAGAAGGCTGGGAAAAGATTCAGCAGCTCTAACAGGAGAGGGAAAATGGCACTGTCTAGGGCTGTTAGCATCACAGCAAGCCCTGCTCTGTTCAGACACTGCTTCTCACCAGCCCAAGTCTATGTTAATTTAATAAATGAAAACATCCTGTGCCTCCCCAGTTTGGCAAAGGCAGGATTTGGGGTGAAGGAGATCTCCTTTGCTTACCCTGCATGTTTTGCCAGTATCCCCCAACTCCCTGGAATGTCAAGAGAAAGATCAACAGAGTGAAATGTAATCTCGAAGAGAAACACGATATTTTTTTTTTTTTTTAATGTCCTCACAGCAGCAACCATAATAAAAATACAAACCTGAGGTTTGTAAAAATCTAGCAATAAAACCACAGACATCTTTACAACTCCCAGATACCCAGCGCTCCCCGGCAGCAAGCACAAAAACCCTCCCAGACACAAGGAGCAAAACTCTGACTGGGGACCAGACCTAATTGTTTTACATCCTAAAAAAAAAAAAAAAAAAAAAAAAAAGCTACACAAGACACCAATTCGCAGGTCATTACCAGCCACCATCAGGGAAGATAAAATAAACTCCCTTCGCTTTCCCTCACCTAGAGACCACGGAGCAGCTGAGTTGTGGGGTGGTGGAATGCCGTGCTTACAGGCTGTACGTGGTTTGGGTTTATAAGGCAAGCTCAGATCTTTGTGCTGTTTCCTGGTCATTAAAAGCCCTTTTTAAAAGACAGATTACAGGCATCTGTACTTCCCGAGCTAACAATGAGCATATTCTGTTCCACAGGAACAGAGATCATCTCTCTTAAAATGTGAGGCAGGCCCTCAGGCAATGTAGCTCAGCTTCCCAGTGTGCTCTGGCAAGTTATTTAATATTTCCCTGCCTCGAATCTCAGCAAAAGGAATCCTATATTTAGATATTTTCCAACTTTAATACTTCTATGATTTCTCCCACTCTTTGTCCAACCAGATTGAAAGCTGTCTTCCCATGAGCACTGCTTATTATGAGGAGGGGATGGAGGACTGTGGCAGCACGGGGCTGTGCAAGGTGATCAGACTCAGTAATGATGGGAAATGATTCAGAAGGGGGAAAAAACTCAGTGTAGGCCAGGTTTAAAAAAATCCAGAGTAAACAGCCTCAGCCTAGTCCTGTACAGCCCTACTTTACAGCTGTCAAGTCACATTGCAGTAGGTTTCTTGATGCTGATAATTTAATGATTCTTTGGCCCAAGGGCACATCTCCCATTGCGAATCTGCTTCTCCAGATCGGTTTTATCACTGCCCTGAAAGGCAGCAATCATGGCTTGTGTGTAAATGTGTGTGACGAGCGCTAATGCTCGGTAATGGGCTCAGCACATCCAGCGGGGCTGACAGCACCGACAGGAGAGGGGATGCGTGTTTTGTTCCCTGAACACAGAGGTCAGTGGTTTTTTGCCTGATGATCCCTGATGGAATACAGTAAGCAGAGCCTGAGCATACACATCTAAACCTGTCAGTCATCGCAGGGTGTACTTCTTAATTTTGGGGGGAATCCGTGCAAGTCTTAAAATGTAGATTTTACAAGTTTTCTTTTGTCCGAGAAAAAAAAGTGTTTGTTCTTCTTCTATTGTTTCTAGGTTATTTGCAGCTCGTCCGTTTTTGCTTTGTGGACTAATTGTCTAAGTTTAGCTGTCTAGTTGAAGAGTTTTTTGAACGCTTTTCTGGACCTTAATTATACCCTTTCTGATTGGAATGAGAACCCTTACTCCCCAGGTTTCTGGGAAAGACCCATGCTATAATTGAAAGGTGGGAACTGCTTTTGCCCTTGTTTGTACAGTCACAGAATTCTGGCTAATGGCCATCTCATGAATTAATGCTGAAAAATAATGGACTTACTAAGAGTCTGGTTGGTAAAGTGGGATAAGGGAGCTGAGTAAGGGGCAGACGCCTTCTCCCAGCCAGCAACTGTAGCAATGTTTTACGATCAGGGAGTAGGTCAATTCACTTGCACATTTAATGGATGAGATAAGGGCAGCTTGCACTAAATTAGCTTTCTGGGCAATATATGATCCAAGGGATGCAAAACCCTTCTGGCTGCCTGCTGCTGAGGGAGCCAAAGCAAGGCAGAGCCGGAGCTATTTGCAGATGATGCTGTCTCCTACTAAAAACAACTGCTGGTGCTCCTGAGCACCCGGCTGTAAAGTCGTGACCCTAAGGCGATGCAGGCCAGTGGGACACAGCTGGGACACAGCTGGCCACGCTCTGCTCAGCACCATTTCCCTGCTGGGAAGCTGCAGCTGAATGACAGGATGGATCTGTGTGCTGTGCCCCTCTCCATGCACAGAGATGCAGCTCACAGCAGCTCCCACTTTCTGCTCCTCCAAACCCAAATGTCAGGCTGGATTAGGCATCTCCTGGATCCTGACCTGCTTGCTCCTCCTCAGTTGGTGTCTGGGCATCGGTTTCAGCACTCGTCATCAGACGTTCCTTGTTCTGCAAGGAGGTTTCCTCCGGTACCAGGAGCACCCCAGCCCAAGTGTTGTGCAAACAAAGGAGAAACAATAACTAAAACCAATCTCTGCCTTAAGGAGCTGACAGCATCTCCCTTATTCCTCCCAGCTTCTGTAAATAAATCCTTGGTAATGTCACTGTTTTTCGGAGGACGAGAAAAGGACCTGTCGTCACTCCCTGCACAGACTTTTCCTGCCATTCACTGAGCTTTCCACTCCCTCTCCCACGCAGGGAGAAGTTTGTTAAAAATTAATTCTCATCTGATGACTGCTAATTATCTTAGAGGCTGTTGGTAAAGTGCAGCAAAGGGACCAAAGGCAGCGCTCAAGAAGAGCCCTGCGGGAGGAATGCTGGCTTGGATGGTGCCACTGAGCAGGATCAGGCTGAGAGGATTTCAACTGATGCTCCTCCAATAGGATGTCTGGCAGCAGAGGTACAAAACAAGATTCACTGTTAGAGCTCTCTCTCTCCACACACACTTGTACATATTTGGTTCTGATTTTTAAAATCTTCCCTTTTGAAAAAGGGAGGGAACGCATCACCCACCAGATTTCAATGTTTTGGTTGAATTTCATCCTGGCTGTTGTTCTGCACAACCCCTTCCCCTTGCCCTCCCTCACCCAGTGCTGCTGTGAGCTGATCCCACAACCTGTGAGCTCCTGCTCTCAGAGAGGCACAGCCACTCCAGCGTGCTGCTCCCCTTCCCGGCGGGGTGAATGGGAAGCTAATCCCGGATTCTCCTCTCAGCCACGCTGATCTAATTAATAGTAACTCTTTTGGCTTTATAGGGTGGAGGGTGCCTGGATTTAGATCTGCATTACCGGAATCAAAACCAGGCCAGCTGTGCTTGTTGATATTAGAGAGGCACAGAAGAGAGAAACAACATCCGTGTGCAGCCACACAGGAGAGGTGATTAAACCTTCCTGCTTCCAGCTCTGCTGCTCTCCCCTCTCCCTGTAACCTCTGCTTTTCAAAAAACAAAGCAAGCAAAAGAAAAATTAGGAGAGAGGCACCAGGAAAGCAGAGAGCCAGCAAGAAGCTTTACAGACCACTGCACATCATTACAAAACTTTTGTGATCTCTGGTTTTGTGATCTCACAAACATTGTGAGATTTTACTGCAGATGCTCATATCTGAGAGCCTGGTGTTTGCACTTTGATGGATTGAGGATGTGGATTTCTGGCTATCTTCAAAGTTCAGGGGTTGCAGTGAGGGTCAGAACTTCCTCCAGTTATTGTCACTGAGTTGTAACTGTATTATACTGCACTGATTGTTACAGAATTCTGCAGATATTAAATTTGTTAATAATTACCATGCTCACATTTCATTTTGAACATGAAGAAACTGGGGCAGCTCATTGCTGCTCACCTGGTGAGGGGCAGAGCAGCCTTTCAAAGGATGATAAATTGAGGTGACATTTGCAGGCTGAAACTTCTGAGAACTGAAAATTTTAGAGAAACCAGGGGTGCATGGAAAAAATGCTCAGGGACTATTTCAGTTTTATTTCTGAATGAATTTATTTTTATCCCTTGGTTTCCAACAGGTTTTCCTTACATGGAGTACAGGTACATATTTCTGTTCTATAAATGTCACATCTTAAAGCC
Source organism: Certhia americana (assembly GCA_018697195.1). Lineage (NCBI taxonomy): Eukaryota > Metazoa > Chordata > Aves > Passeriformes > Certhiidae > Certhia > Certhia americana. The sequence continues at coordinate 24,238 of JAGMWU010000131.1, read as the reverse complement.
TGTTAATAAAAAGCACTTCTTTGGAACAACACAGATGGGGGTTTTCCTTCATTTGTGTTCAGTTATTAGAGATCCATATTGAATTTAACACCCTTCTGTCTTTCCTGCCAGGATGATTCAGATGGCAAACGTGTTTCTCTTTTGGCACAGGTTCTAACTGAATCATTTTCCCAGACTTGGTTGTCACCTAACAGGATCCTAAATTAAGAGTCCATGTTTTATATAAAAAGATGGATGGATAAAATGGAAGTGCCTTCCTGCACTGCTGCTGGCAGAGCTAAACCTCCCCCTGTACCAGGCTTTTCACTTCTAAACACCTGTTTAAAATTGTCATCCTTGGGTTTAGCTTTTACTAAAGACTAATGAATTTTCTTTAAACTATTTCCCTCTAGGCTATGTCGTGCTTCCTTTTCCCTGGCTTTAGGAGCTGCAAGGTGCAAACTGCATAAAGATCCATCCTCTGTGTCCTCACGCACAACAGAATCACCTTGAAGGCAGGTCGAGCAAGCAACTTGCCGCTTAATGCTGAATTTGCTTTTGGTGAAGGTGTGAAATACTTCCCTGTGCTGTGTATAGTGCATCATTTGACTAAGAAAATTATCTCTCACTTCTAGAAACTTCATTGGCCTTTTCTATTGGTTGCTTCAAAAAGCCAAGCTTCTGTCTCTTAATTTTGAAGCCGCTTATAATGAAGTATTTTATTTCCATTACAAACTCCATAAATGCTTGTGTGCATCTGACAGAGATAGAACCACAGGCCAGTGACTGTGCCATGTGCCATCATCTTCAACATTGATTTGTTGGGAAAACGCAGAGAATATCCAGCCATGAAGGGCTGCACACCCAGAGCCTACCTTGCTGGTGGGCAGCTGAAGGTGGTGTTTATTCATGTATTAATGCAGAAATGACAGTGCAGAGTGAAGGTGCATGTGGAAAGCAGGACAGGCTGCAGGAATTGCAACCCCACAGCTCTCCTGGGGCTCTGCTGCAGCTGGGCTTGTTCCAGTAGGCTTGGGGGAAACTCACACACACGTGTGCCAATAGCACAACCCCACCACCACCACCCCAAAACTCCAGGCAGGCTTTTTCCCACACATCCACACACATGTTGCCATCATCCTTTGGAGCACACACCACGGTTTCTGCTCACAGATGTGTTTCCACCCCCTCATCCTTCACACCAACACACACGTGCACACACGCTGCTGCCAACACACCTGGTGCACCTCACCTGGCAGCTCAGTTAATCTCAGTAGCTGGTACAGTGCTGTGTTCTGGATTGGGAATGAGAATGGTGTTGGTAACACACTGGTTTGGGTTTTGTTAAGTTCTGTTTATCTGAAGTAATTTTTTCTTTTTTTTTTGTGTGTGTCATGCTTTGCCAGTGAGGAGGTTTGTAAAAGAAACTGGGAGGGAGCAAAGCTGGCACAGATGACCTGAACTGGCTAAAGGGATATTCCACAGCATAGAACAAAATGCCCAGTGGATCACTGGGGGAGTTACCCGGAAGGGGAGCTGACCTGGGTTTGGGGAGGAGCGATCTGACATCAGTCAGCTGGAGATGAGCAATTGCATTGTGCATCATTTGTTTTGCGTGTTTTTCCTTCCCCTTTTTATTATCATCTATCATTATTATTCTATTTCACTTTATTTTCAATTACTGAACTGTTCTTATCTCCACCTACAAGTTTTTCTTTCGATTCTCCTCCCCCATTCCACCGGCGGGGAGCGGGAGAAGAAGAAGGCAGAAGGGACCTGCGTGGTTCTTAATTTCCAGCCGGGTTTAAACCGCGACAGCCTCTCCCGGGAATGCGCATTCCCACACACCTGGTGCCCTCCTCATTTTCCTTCCTCTCCTCATTTTTTTCCTCCTCCTCCTCCTCTCTCCCAGGTGCGCGCTGTCCGCTGGGGCGCGCTCCCGCGCGCGCTCCCGTGCGCGCCCCGCCCCCCGGGCGCGCTCCCGTGCGGGCGGGGCCGCGCTGTGCCCGCGTTGCCAGAGCGACGGGCCCGGTGCCGCAGCCGCACCTGCGCCTGCGCCGCCGCCCCCGGTGCCGGTGCCGCCGCCGGTCAGTGCCGGCCCCGCGGGGCGCCCGCGGTCCTTCGGGCGGGGCGAGCGGCGGAGCCGGCTCGGGCTGAGCAGGTGAGAGCCCGGCTGAGGCGCGGGGGCTGCGGCGTGCTGTGCCCACCGCCCCGGGACGGCTGAGGGGGCGGCAGCGGCACCGCCACCCCCGGGGCTGGGTGGGGAACGGGGTCGCGGTAACGCTGCTGGGGCCTTTTTGCGCCTCACACGAACCCAGCGCCCGCTGAGAGACCCTCCCGTGGGAGCGGGCGGGGCTGTGGGGGCGGCTGCCGGCCCCGCTGCGCGTTAGGCGGCCCCGGGACCTGCGGTGGTTCGGGGATACCCTGGCGGTGGGACCGGTCCGAGCCCCCCTCAGGGCCGGTCCGAGCTCCCCCCTGGGGCCGGTCCGAATCCCCCTCAGGCCGGTCCGAATCCCCCTCAGGCCGGTCCGAATCCCCCTCAGGCCGGTCCGAATCCCCCGGCCGTTGCGGAGCAGCGGAGAGCCGGCGGGTGCGCGCAGGGCGGCTCCGGCCGGGGCGCGGGCGCTGGCCCTGGACCAAAGCGCTTCCTGCGCGCCCCTGAGAGCATCCAGGGCCCTTTGCTCGTCTCTGGGGCACAGGGGGTGAAGGGACTGCCCTGCATCTCGCTGTACTGCCCCTTGTCTGTCCGTTCGGGGGCAAGGACGTGTCGGTATTTGTGTTTGGGATGTGCCCCGGAGCAGGAGAGCGGCCGCCCATCGCCTCCCCCTGCTCCCGCCCGCACCCACCGGGACAGGTTTTACACCGCATCCTTCGCAGGCGCCTTTGGCATCGCACCTTTTCGCTTGACAAAGTGACAACAGTGTCGTTTTCGTGAGAAACGCAGGGCCTGCAAAGGACTGGACGGGTGGATCGTGGATATTTTGGAGCGGGTAGGGAGTAACCTTCGTTTGAGAGGAGGAGGGTTTTTTCTTTAGAGGAGAACGCCTGTCGTCTGTGGATATGGCAGCAGAGAAGTGCAGGGCGTCTTCAGACATGGAGATGCTTCCAGACGCAGTTTCCCTACGCAGGACACGGGGTGGGACAGCGGGGAGGAAGGAGGGGCCCTTCCCACCCTGGACAGCAGCAGAACGCACCTGAGCACACCTTATTAAATTGCCTAAAGCTGAGACAGCGAAGGGAAATGTGAACACAGAAGCTCAGGCATCCTCGGGGGTGGAATTGTCTATTTTGATCTGCATTGCAGGTGCATAGGAAGCATCCAGGGTACTTGTTGGCTTTACTTAGATGCTAAGATGCTTACTCTTAAAAAGCTGTACTGAGCTTTCGCAATATCAATTATACTCCCTAATTAAAAAATAAAAGGCAAATGGATGTGACTGTAAATACAGTGCCTTTTCCCATATAATTTGCTCATTAGTGAATGCAATTCTGTAGTGCGTTATTATGACTGAGCCTCTGGGAGAATGACATTTATGCTCTTAAACTGCACATTGCTTTTTGGTTTGACAATTTAAAGCAAGTGCTTTATACAGATAATGGCTGATTTGTAATATTGTTGATTTTTCAAGCTTTTGGTTGCACTGAATTTTTTGTACAGCAAAATTTTTTGTACAGCAGTAATTTTTTGTACAACAAAAAAGATCGGAAAGCCTTAATAGAGGAAAGTATCAGCTGCTTAAGTGGAAAGAAAGAATATTAGCTAAAATGATGCTAACCACTTGTTTTCATCCTCTTGTTGTACTTCTGCTTAATATATCTGTAAAGTTTCCTCCCTCATCCCCTTAGAAAAGACAAAGGTCAGCTCATGACCAGTCCAGATACTCTATGTAGTTTCCAGTCCAGTAGTTCTTACAAACTGTAGAACAGCAATAATTTCATTTCTTACAGTTGTTTCCTTTACTTCAGATATAGTTGCGTACTTTTAGGGCTTTTAAATTATTTTTTTAATGTGTTTTGTTACAAAAATGCCCCTGTTCCTTAGTGTGCCCTACTTCAAGAGGCTGTAGGTGTTAAGGGTGATACATTTGTTCATCCAGATTTACCACGTTAGTCAGTCCTGTAACTGCAGGAGGCAGAACACAAACTTCCAGTGCTGTTATGGCAGAATGTAGATCATAATGTAAAAGAAAATAAAATATTTATTCAACATTATAAACAGCATAATAGAGGAAGTACAGTTGTAATTTTTAGGCATCTCATTTCTGTTCTGTGGCTTAAAAAATAGTGGTTTAAAGTAGTGAAACTGTGAAGAATTGTTTTTGTATTGGGTAAAAAGGTTACTGTTAATCATTTTTACTCAAGTTCATGTTTAACTTCATTTTGCATAGTGAAGTCTAAAAAAGGTAGCAAGTTGGGCTTTATTTTATAGAGAGCACAGACATCATGATTTCTGAAGATTTAGAATGCTGAAGAATTTTTTTGCTGTCCAGTGATACTTTCTGTGCATATTTTTATATATATATATGTGTGTGTGTCTGTTAGTAACTAAAGGTGATGGGTTTAGTTGAGCAGCACTTTACTGAAAATCCAGCAGTTAAGTAACTTGAGGAAGGGAAAAGTTGAGTGTGGGACATAGCTTTTTCTTGTTACAGGTTTGGAAAGCTCAGCCACCAAAGGAAGATTTGCAGGTGTTGGTGTTGAAGGACAGGTGCCTGTCAGGGCTGTGCTCTGCCTTCCCGAGGCACATGGGGACACGGGTGGCTGTGACAATCCACACAGGGCTGCTGCCATGAGCCAGTTGTGTAACCAGAGGCAGCTCTCCCCAAGGGTCTGGCAGAGCCTCGGGGTGCTCTTGAGGTGGGAGGGTGCCCCTTTGTTCAGGTACAAACCTTAGCAGGCTCTGCTGAGACAAACCCTCTGCTCCCTTCTTGTGCACGAATCCCAAAAGCACCTGAAGATGGCAAATGGTTCATGGAGTGGAGCCGAGTGGGAATGTTTAACCCCCTGGTTACCATTTGCTGTCCCTCACCTCTGTTCTGTCACCTTTTCCCGTCTGGCTGTGCTCTATCATCAGTGGACGTGGGCCTGATTCTTCTCTGTGCTCGTTTTTAAGTGATGTAAAAAATAGCTGCCTCTAAAGCAGGATGTCCAGCAGTGTGATAATGGGTGTTAGAGTATCTCCATGTGAGCAGAGAATGATTTGGTTTAATAACGTTTTGCCATTATCTACCAGCACTTTTCTCCTGGTGATGTTAAAGACAATGGTTCTGTAAATAAGAAGAATAAATTTATTTACTACTAGACATTAGAAACATGACAAAATATTGCTGAAACTGATATTTTCAGAGCATATTGGAACTTCTGCAAGCTGTTTGAATGGTTTTAAATAATCATTGAAGAAGCCTTTTCTTTGGATTGCTGCTTCTTTCCTGCTATTGGGGAGCATATTTGTTCTCATTTTACTCCAATGAAACCTTTGGTTTATATTTAAAATATTAAAACACATTGCTGCTTGTTAGGTTTAATTATTTGATTGAGATAGATGTGGGTTTAAATCAGTGTTATTTCAAAACAGTGCTGGACTGAAAACTGTTAAATGTCATGGCTTCTCTGTGAACAGAATGGTAGCTGTGTCCAGAAAGGCTGAAAATCTGCCAGGGAACAGTAGCTCCCTGTAATCCGAGTCCGTGCCCGGAGGGAGGGCACAAAAGGCACGGCAGATCGCATTTCTGTGGAGCAGAGGTGTGGAGCTCGGGAGGAGTCCATCTGTGAGGAAAAGCCGTGGGAATGATGTCAGAACCGGCAGGTTCCCTTTGTAAGAGAAGTGTGTCTGCTTGTTTCCTTTCCAGCCTCAGGAACACTTGATTTAAGCTGTGTAGCTTTACTGTCTCAGTTTGAGATACCTGGGTTATGTAAGGGAGGGTTTAAAGCACCTCTGTTTGGGATCCTTTGTCTTGGCATCCTATTTAACACCAAAAAAAAAAATCTTAAGAAAGGACTTGGACATAGATCATCACCACTACCAGATTTCCTTCATCAGCAGCTCTCAAAACCTTTAGCAAAGTGGAGACCGATTTTTGTGTGTTTGATTGTAGTTGCTGTTCTAAAATAATAAAAATCAATGCCTTATGAAACAGCCTCACAGAATGCATTAGAGAAAAGCATCTCGTCAGCCTGTTACACTTGTCTGGAAATAGTTGTGCTGTTCTGTAGAGCTGTTCAGCTATTTACAATAGCTGCTCTCTGTAAATGATCTCAGGACAGATTTCTTTAGCCAGCTCTAAGGCATCCGTACCTTCTGTCATGTTTCACAAATATTCTTGGTAACCTCTGAAAATGATAATTTCTGCATTCCATGCAGTCAGAGCTCAAGCTCAGGCGAGTGCCTGGAGCTGGCGCTGCTGCAGGAAGCAGTTCTGCCTGTACCACCCCCCTGACCTGCTTTACAGATTCTATTCTTTATTTTTATTTTTTTCACCTTCCCTAGGCACCTACAGTGCTGCGCAGTGAACCCACCACCTGAAAACAGCCAGTGGGCAAACGGGTTTGTTTTCAGCTGCTCCAGTTCCCTGACGTGGTTCACTGAATGACCAGGAAGGTGATTCTGGAGCATTTCAGGAATGCAGCACTAAATTCTTGCTCAGTGTATGTGAGTGGGATGGCTGAGACAAAGTGTGTGCTGGGTGGTGAAATAGTCGCATGTCTGTGTGCTGATGGGTTTTTGTCGAGTTTGGGAGCAGGAAAAGGCCCAGACGAGTTGGTTATGTGAAACCAGGTTAGTAATTCTTTTGATTTGTGTTTCTGCAGGCTTCAGAAAGGGCAAATTTTGGTATTGCACAAGTACATTTTCTTCAGTTTTTGGTGCAATTCACACATTCTTGATCATAGAGGACAAAATTAAGGGAGGGCATGCAGCGTTCACAGGTGAGTATGTGATCTGTGAAAAAAGCCCATGACTATTCCATAGTATTGTGTGATTTCTAAGCATGAATTTGGAGTTATCTGTAACAGATCCTTGTACCAAAACCACCCACAGCCCATCTTACTAACTTAAGCTGGAGAACTTTCTTAATGACTTTGGAAAAAAATAGAATCAGGCTCAGGTTTATGTGTAACATTGATATTATGTTAATCTGATGAGAATTGAGTATTAATTTTCTTGTCATTCTTCTGACAAAAGTTGGTTTACTAGAAAGACTAACGTGTCTTTGCGATATTGTGACTGCCTGGTTGTGGCTGGGGTGCAGTTTGCATTCTGTGGCTTTGCTGGACAAACTCTTTTATCCTTGGAATGAAGGGGTGAATAAAATAGAAGAGCCATTCTTTAGGAGTGTGTGCTAGAGAGCAGAAGAGAAGCAACCTGTTCCTCTACATGACAATGTAGTTTTGCTTGTGGGGGATTTATTGTCACTTCATAATTGTTAAAGAGGTTCTTTTGAAGTAGTCAGTGTCATTTAGGTAATACCTTCTTTGTCTCCCTAAAGTGAATTAGGCTCAAATTAGGTAATTTTGAAAGCTTCCTGCCAGAGTAGGCTATTTGTTCCTGACAGCTGTACAGCCACAGCTTTGCATATACCCTGGTACTGGTCATAATAACTGTGTCTGTATGAAATGCCACTGCAAAACCATTTGATTTGGTTCTTTACTAGTGTCTGTCACAGTAGTGGTTTTAACATCTGATTCCTTTTAGTCTCTTCCCTTGTGGCAGCTCTGGGGCTGGGTGGTCTCAAGGACAGAGAAAACCCCATGTGAACTATTCCTGTCAGTGCTCCTGACTCCAGGTAGACAATCAGGCACGTAGGCAGTCAGGGAGTTCTGTGCAAAATTGCCAGCTGGTTCCTTTGGAGCATCCAGAATTAAATCATTGCTACCAGGGTGGTGTCCACTCAATTATTCTTCCTGCTGCCATACCAGCTGCTGTAGGAGTAACAAAATACCACCTTCTTACTAAAATGCTGAAATGTGTGCTTGCAGGACATTCAGAGATTAACTCTGAAAATTTACAGCCTCTGATCAGAAAATGATGGGGAAAAGGCAGAGAAACCAGTGAGTAAAATAGCATCAAAAGCAGTAGAAATGGAAAAGGAGCTGAGAAAGCAAAATCATGTCCTTCCTCTGGGAGGACAGTGGCACAGTTCCTTCTTCCCCTTCATTGTCTCCAGGAAAGAACTACTAATTTTGTTTGGTTTAAAACACACAAACGAAAAGAATATGAGAACAAGTTACTAGGTCACAGTGTGTAAGTATTGTTATATTGTAATGCAGAAGGCTGAGGATAGAGATATTGCTGCAAGATGTTCTGGTTGCTGATAAGGGAGCACTGGAGAAGGGAGGGATTTCCCGAGGTGGATGTTTAGGCTGAGTGAAAAGCTTGACTTCAGCAGCACTGGACTAGTTGAAGTAGCTTAGTCTGATGCACGGATGAACAAGGGGTGAGCAGAAATCTGAAATTGGAACAGTTTGTCACTGAGCTGTGTGATTGCTGGGTCTGCTTTAGTAGATGTGTAGTGATGTGATAGAATCAGTTTGTGGGGGACTTAAAACAAATGTCCGAGCAGAAGGAGAGCAAAGCCCTTGAGTTGGCTGTGGAGGCTGCAGGGTCTCTCTCCTTTGTTCTGTCCTTTGAAAGGAGCTGAGCAAACACTTTGGAGATGGCATTATGTCTCGGAGATGGAGAGCTGATCTAAGCAAAGAACAACAAAGTGACCGTCGGTAATTTCAGCATTAGAGCTGAGTTTACACAAGCATGGTCAGTTCAGTGACAATATTTAAAATGGGGTCTAGCTAAAATTTGGAGGTTCTTACAAGAGGTATCCACTGTCCATCCTTAGTTCTTGAAATTGTATTTTGTATAGCAAACAAATGACATTTTGGCAGCTTTTGTTCCATTTTGATGGAGCGCTGGCCAATGAGCAGTTGAGAGGAAAATGCCTGCCCATACATATTTCAAGGCTATGAGTTGGCAGGGAGCTAAAGCAGCTTCTCAGGTGATGGTCACCCCATCCACGTAAAAGGAGGTTATTGTGTTCTGTTGAGTGGATACCAAACAGAAATAAAATGTTAAATCACTGTTGTTTGGGCTTCGTTCCATCCTTTGGACTTGTGTCTAAGGTCAGAGATTAGCATCTCCCTCCTCCTATCTTGCAGCAGGGTACAGAGATGCTCTGATTTTGTGCAAAGGCATCTGATATGCAGCCAGATGCTCCTTGCCTTGAATCATTTTGAACTCTCTCCAAATGCTTAAGATACAAAAAGGCCTGGAGCCTGCACATCCTCTGCAAGAAAAGATATGGCTTGTAAAATGTTAGTGATTGTTTATGGTGAGTGTGTGATTAAGTTGCATTTTGAAAGCTCCTGTTTAATATTTTTTCCTTTTCCATATAAGATTTTGTGTGTGTGTATTCCCTTTTAAAGAGAACGTGCACTTACAAGGAGACAGAACAGTTCTTTTTAAGGTGAGCTTACAGGAATGTAATTGAAGTTATCTTCCCTGCTTTACTGGAAGATGAAGGGCTTAGGTAGGTGCAGTCATGATTAAAGTGTTGTACTTAACGTTCCCAAGGGAATTCTGTTTGACTCATTCCACTTGTTCCTCCTTGGCGATATTCAAGAGAAATTGTGTATCCATTGTTTGGAGGAGTTGAGGCTCAATCTCTGAGCTATATATAGAAACGTTTGGTGGGATGGTGGTCCTGGAAAATGAGAAATTGTGGGTATTTGAAAGGTGGAATGCATTGCACAATCCACACAAAGTCTCTGTCACTGACAGGTTGGACACTTGGTGTTTAGGGCCAGTCCTGCTGCCAGAGAGGAGGTGTGTCACCCTCACCATCACCCCTGGACACTGCAGTGTCCCTTTAGTGTTCTGTCATCCTTCCCAAATGCTGTCTGTGTCCCCAGGGGACTTTGCCAAGCTCTGCATTGCACAGTTCTGTCTGTGTAAGTACATAGCAAACATTTTTTTGTTTTGTTTTGTTTGGAGACAAAGGGGAAGGGGGAAGAACCATAGTGACATAACTTGGTGCTGTGTATGAAGTCACAGAGTTCTTCCCAGCACTGGTGTCATTTATCTGTGAGCACCCAGCCAGAGCCTGGTAGGTTTGGGAGCTTGTCCCACCAATTTCCATGGTGGGAGGAGGAGATTGCTCCTCTGGGCTGTAAAGGGCACCAGTGACTTCTGCATTTGCTGTTTCTCTTGTGGTGTTTGACCTTGTTTCAGAGATGAAATCAGCTTAGTGCAATCCCAGGACTGTAGGACATAGCACATCTGTGTCTCTGTATAGTGACTGTCTGTGCAAGACACTTCTGGTTTGACAGTAGATGGTTTTGGCTGTTTCCTAGAGCACAGGGGGCAGGGTTCACAGTGCTGGCTGTGCTGTGTAAAAAGGCCTGAGTTGGGTGGGTGGAGTGGGTTTGGAACTGGCTCTGCTGCCCACACATCCGTGGAGGCTGTGGCTTCACCTCACTGGCCTTCCCTTTCCCTTGAGGGGGAGAGGACAGCAGACAACCAGGCTGCTGTGAGGGGGAAAAGCACAGAAAGGCTGCAGAGGGTTGTGGGAAACAGCTTAGTGCAGAGGGGCTGCAGCTACAACTCATCGTGGGTTGATTTAATTGATCTCACTGATTAACTTACTGCTTCTGCAGGGAAGATGATGCTCTGGTGCTGGTAGTTCTTATTTTCTTCCTAAGCCTAGACCACTCGCTTGCCTCTGATTATATTTGTTTTCTTCAAAGCAGGTAATCCTGGTGTCATCTTTCAGATGCAGAAGATCAAAGTGAAAAAGCAATTGAGGAGATTAATAGTGAGAGCCTTGTTCTGGTGGTTTTTTTGAACATTTAGAAACCAGTTTTTAATGAAAGTGTTTATTTGCAAGGACTGAGCTATGAACATTTACTGTCTGTTGCTGGTGATGAAATATTTTCCTATTCAGGCAAGTAGTTTCCTGTTCAGGTTACAGTTACAGGTGGAAAGCCACCATTAATTCCCATTGTGAGAACAGAAGCTCTGAGCTATTGTGTGGAGTCCGTTCTTTCACCTACTCCTATCACAGCTCAGGGTTTCTTTTGGAAAATCCATTCCTCGATTAAGAATCCCCTCTGAGCCTCGATGTCCTGCACAGTCAGAGCTCCAGCTGTGACTTTATCCTGCTGTCATGCTCGGTCGATCAGAGTAGGATGAACACTGAAGAAATGGGATGATTCAGTAAAGCTCCCGTCTGTCTGATGTCAGCTTTGCATGCCAGAGGATGTCACTTTGAAAATGTATCACAGCTTAAAATACCCTCACTCCTCAGAACTGATGGTGCCCCACAGTTATTGCTGTGACTGTGTAGTGCCCCTTCTAACAGCCCTCCAGCACTATGGCTATGAGGGACCACCAGTATGGCAGTGATGGGGTGTTCCAAAATTTGTTTAACCACCCTAAAAATCTCTTTTAGAATGTGTCTAATCGATAACTTTTGCTTGTTTGCTAACAATGGTAATTGTAAAATGACCCATTCACTTGACAAAGCACAGTTGGCACCACCATGCACATTCTTGGGCACAGAGCTTAATCCTTGATCTGTGTTAGGAGGTAACCAGGCTGTTTGGCTCCTGCACAGAAGTGGATTTCTAAACATCTTCCACACCTTCATTTTATGTTTTTTGCAATCAAATATTTGTTTCTGTAGGGCTAAGTCAGTAGAAGACAGTCAGTTCAGGTCACTGATGGAATCAGGAGGGCTCTGTCTGTGTGTGTGTCTGTGTTTCTACACCACCTCCCCAGGTGCTTTAGTGCGTCACCAAGATGCAGGAGTACCAAGTCTGGTGTTCTTTTGGGGAGTAAAAGTATAAAATTAAACACAGGGCTGTGATATGTTTAGGAATAACGAAAGTATGTCACTTGCTGAGCTTATGCTCTACCAGTTTTAAACTGTAGGAAAAAAATCTTACCATAAGACTCCATACCAAGGAGTTCCAATGGAGAACAGTTGCCATGCCAAGGCAAACCCGTTAAGGTCCATCTTGGACACCCTGTGTGATCCCATAATTCCAGGCACAGTTGCAGTGCCACTGCAGGTGGTTGTCCAGGCAACAGGAGTTCTGATTCTTCATTTATCCTTGTAACCTAATTACTGTAATGGTTTCTACACATATACCAGAACTTAGCCTTTCCTTCTGTATCCATTGTTGCCTTATCAGGACCAGTCACGACACTGGCAGCACAGGGGTGGTAAGGATGTCTGTCAGCATCCTTCTGTTAACTGTACCTATCTGTCTGTGAGCTCTGCTAGAGCCAAGGCTGTTCTGTGAGGGAAACTCAGTGGTGTAACAAGTTTCCATGAACAATCTGTTTGCTGTGCTCAGACCCCTGCTTTGCCTTTTTCCTTAGAGCTGTTGCATTTTAGTGCTTCCCTTCTTGTTCATGCCAAGGATTTTACCAATCCCTGTGTCCCCAGGGGTAAGTGGAAACCCTCAAGACAGACACAGTAGCCCATTCCTCGGAATTCTGCTTTTAACTTGTAACAGGATTAATAGCTTAAACTGTCTGAAGTTAATCCTTTAAATGTTTTAACTCCAAACAAATGAGTTCCCTGCTCCGGCCTACAGTATAATTAGGCTTTTGATGAACTTGGAGCACTTATAATCAAAATATTCCTAAAGCAGAAAACTCTTTTGTGTCATTTGATGATCACACATCAATCAATGCATTAACAGTAGAATTCAACCATTCCTGCTGATCCTGCTGCAGAGGGACAATCCCTGTATGTGTAAGGTAATTGACCATCACAATTCCCTGTGTGTTCCCTGGCAGGGTCAGGATGGCCACCTCAACCCTGGAGTACCAGCTGCAGAGTGCCCAGAAGAACCTGCTCTTCCTGCAGCGGGAACACGCCAACACCCTGAAGGGGCTGCACGCGGAGCTGCGCCGGCTGCAGCAGCGCTGCACAGGTACACAGCCCTTGGAGTCACTGCATTCCACTTCAGAATGAAACCTCAGCAGGGTGGATTTGGGGTCTTCAGTTTGTATGTCGTGGCAAACTGGCTGGTCAAAGCCAGGTTTTTTCATTTGCTCTTTAAAAAGCTGATAGTTCAGTTGTTTTACGTATTTGGTGATTTGCAGTGAAACTCTCTATTCTTGCTTTGGGCAGTGGGAAGAGTTAATTCTGTATTTATTGAAAGTTGTCAGTATAAATCTGCTCACCAGGTGATGTATGGGCTCCATGATGATGTTGTAATAAAAATAAACAACTTTTTTTCCTCAGATTTAACCTATGAGCTGACTGTAAAGAGTTCAGACTCGTCAGGTAAGAAATACATGGCATTTTTCTTTTAGTGTTCATTTTCAATTTACTAATCTTTTTCAATGTTTGTATTTCCTTTTCTACTTAGTTATTTATGAACTAAATGTCATAAGTTCTTTCCCAAGGTCACACAGGAAATCTGTGAAAGAGCCAGGAATAGCACCTGGAACTGCTGACTCCACTAGTCAGTTCCCAGTTTGCTATGTGGGAACACAGGACCCAAATTCTAGGGGCAGAAAAGTGAGAGTATTTTTAAAACTTAGCTGAGCTGGTGCTGTAGATATATTTTAGATATATTTATATATGTGTAGATCCTAGTTATTTTATATGCATTATGTTAACAATAGGTAAAGAGCAGGAATAAATAACTGCCTGAGGTTAACCCCCTGGATCAGGGATGGTGTGGGATGGGTATTAGCTGAAGTTTTAGTCTTTTGGATTCCTCTTAGGGACGGCAAGAGGAACCCTATTACACTGTTTTACATAATACCTGTTAACTTTTAAAACTTCTGCTTCTCCTGTTCTAGAAAGTGGTGGTTCACGAAGTGATGAACTCAAAAGTAAGTGCAAAGATCTTGAAGCTCAGCTGAAAATCAAAGAAGCTGAAAATAGCGAATTGTTGAAAGAACTCGAACAAAAGAACGCGATGATAATGGTGCTGGAAAACACCATTAAAGAAAGAGAAAAGAAGTATTTGGAAGAGTTAAAAATGAAAAGCCATAAGCTCAATATGTTGTCCAGTGAACTGGAGCAGAGAGCGAGCACGATTGCTTATCTGACCTCTCAGCTGCATGCGGCCAAGAAGAAGCTGATGAGCGCCAGCGGGACTTCGGAGGGGACCCCGTCTGGCAGCCCCGTGCTGTCCAGCTACAAACCATCCCCTCCCAAGGACAAACTGCCGGAGACGCCGCGGCGCAGGATGAAGAAGAGCCTGTCCACACCGCTGAACCCCGAGTTCGAAGAGGCCTACAGAATAGGGTCGGAGAGCAGGAAGCTGGTGCTGCGAGAGCCCGTGGATGCCATGCCCGATCCCACGCCCTTTCTGCTGGCCAGGGAGTCGGCAGAGGTGCATCTGATCAAGGAGAGGCCGTTGGTGATTCCGCCGATCCCTTCGGATCGCGCGGCCGGCGAGTCGCACAGCCCCGCCCGCGAGAAGCCGCACAAGGCGCACATCGGGGTGGCTCACCGCATCCACCACACCGCGCCCGCCCAGCCGCCGCAGGAGGTGGAGACCCTGGCAGTGGATCAGGTGCACGGAAGCAAAGTGGTCAGAAAGCACTCGGGGACAGACAGAACTGTCTGAGTACACCACGGAAACGCCGTTCTGTGCTGGTTATGCACTGTGAGCCTGTAGGGTAAATAGCACCTGCGGTGAAGTTTCTTTTGACGCCCCATGCATGCCAAACTCCTCCCGGGTACATCATTAATACATTTTGCTCTAACGAAACCTCCTAGGACTGTGTTCATATGGCAAGGTATATAACCACTCCACGCTGTGGCCAAATCAGGGGGACCTGACCTCTTGCTTCCAAGTGCTGCTCCGTTTAGTGTAACTGCACGTGTGAACAAAGGCATGGGCTGCGTTAGTGAGTGCTCTTAGAGAGAACAGCCCTCCCTCACACTGCAGCCACATGTGTTGGCTGGTAATGTTTGACCTGGCAGGGGTTTTGTCTCCACTGTGTGTGTGAGCACGCCGGAGCTATCAGTGACCTCTGCCACAGCCACTTTCACAGCAGCACTGAAAGTTGGGAATGTGTTTGTTCGCTTTAATGATCTAAGGACGTCCCCAGAGTCCCAGCAAGCACTACTTGATTAAACCCAAATACTTTGGTTTGTGGCTTTAAGTAAAATATGGGTGGGGAAGCACCATTTAAAGGGTTAATGACCCTCACAGGAAGAGTATGAACACTGGATTATTTGTGGGGATTGGTTTGGGGTGGTTTTTTGTTTTTTTTTTAATCAAGTGGCTTCACAACACATTTTATGCTAGTCAGTACACTGCACTTGTAGCACCTTCCATACTGGCTCAGAGCTCCTTTTCCAGGGAGGAAATGTAACTGGCTATCCAATATGGAAATGGTTCTTTATGCTCTAACCTGCACTTTTTTTTGTAAAGGGATTGTTTTTGTTTCCTAAAAACCTTAGTCTTGTTCTGGGCATCATCAGACAGTGCTGGCTGCTGCCAGCCTAGAAACCTGAGCTGCCCCTTTAAAAATGTAAGTATTTAGTTTTAAGTGATGTAACCAATTCATACAGGAGAACCTGGCATCCTTGATTTCTGTCCTTGTGGATTGGGATGGACTTGCCTTGCACTTGACCAGATTCCCCTACTTCTTTCTAGTAAGTAGCAGGTAGACCCAACAGCTGTTAGACTACTTGATTCTTTTTTATTTTTTTCTAGGAAAGAAAGGCATACTGGGAGCTGGGAGGGTGTGTAGTTTTGGGATAGGAGCACGAGTTTGTCCATTTTTTCTTACCTTCTGTTCACCTCTGCTTCACTCTTGTCTGCAGCCTCTGAGTAGGACCAGCAAGAAACACTGGCTCCCAAATGCTGCTAAGCTTATGATGTGCCTTTAAAAATTTGGAACGTGTATTCTCTGTGACAGCTGATGAAGGATCCCTGCCTGCCCTGTCCCCTCCCCTCGCCAGCTGTAGTTTGCCCCTCGTAAGCTTTTTCTGCAGCTGTGTTGGTGTGTGTCTCCCTCCGGAGCCTTGGACCACTGTCAGCGTCCCCAGCAAAGGCCCTGGCAGGCTGGCAGAGCTGTTCCCCCTCCTGCCTGTGGTCCCGCTCGATTCCCACAGCATGACCCTTCCAGCAGGGCTGATCCCTGGCGAGGCTCTGCCCTCTGCCTGCCCTCTGCACCCTCTGTCACTCGCTGTCCCAAAGTCCCAGACTCACCTCAGCCTCGCGCCTTGCTGGCTCTGTGGTAGGAATTTGTTTCACAAGTGGTGGGGAGGGATAGGGAAAAGCTGTGTTCCCAGAAAGGGGTTGGTTAAAGCAAGGTTGTTACTCTGAGGTTTACTGTTTTTACGTGTGTTGCGTTAACCAGAAGCTGGTTTGGTTATTTTGGATGTTGGTGCCATATTTTTATGGTCATGTGTTGTATGAGTGACCTACCCTGCCACTTGTTGGAGGCTGGTGGGAGGCACCGCTTCCAGGCAGTGCAGAAGTGATGCTTTGGGCAATTAAAGACATTTCTTACAACCATCCAGGCAAACCTCAGTCTTTGTGTGTGCGAGACCAACTTTCTCTCTCTCTTTGCAGACTGGCTTGGAGCCGTTCTAAAAGGAAACACAAATTACAAAAAATACCCTATTCTTCAAACATGTTTATTGGAGTGTAATACAACCAAGCTAATCCTAACTGAAATCAGGTGTGCCTGAGTGACCACAACCCCACCCATGGTGCAGAAGCTCTGCCTGGGTTGAGGGGTTTTTTTCCCCCTGCACCTCTGAAGGGTTGCATACTGGGGGAAGAACATGGTGCCTGTTTTTGATTGTCATTCAGCATTCAGGGTGAGACACACGCCTTGGAGGACCCAGTGGGAAATGTGCTTGGTAGTGTAAAGGTCAGCTTCAAAGACAAGGCCAAAGCCCATGGCGTTGCGGCGCATGGAGGTCGTGTACACGGGGGTCCGGAGCGTGTTCTGAAAGAGCATGGACACTGAGCACTGCCTGAGCTGCTGCAGGGAACTGCAAACAACAAGGGCCTCGAGGAGAGAGGACTGGCTCAGAATTTCTGGCTTCAGAAATTCTCTTTTTTTTTTTTTTAAAGAGGTCTTAAGTATCCAATATCCAGAAAATGTAAATGTCCTTTATGTCATTGACTGGGGATGGGAAATAACTGAAAGAGTGGGGGAGGGTAAGAGTGACAAGAGATCCATGTTCCAGAGTGCCTGAAGGGAAAAGGGGCAGCAAATGCATCAACCTCCTTAGAAGAAAAAAAACTGTAGTGATGGGTAGGTGTAAGGAGTAGTGTTAAACCAGCTGCTTCATCTGGGAGTGGTAATGATAAAATGCAGCTTCTGGGCAAAGAGAGCAGGGCCTGCCAGCTGGGGAGATGTGACAATGGAAGGAAGGTGATTCAGGAGCCATACCTGGAGTCTGAGTCTGTGTGCTTCTATGGGGATGATCCTCAGGATGGGCAGCTCCACCACTGGCACACGGGGCTTGCTCGGGATAAGGCAGCCCTGCTCTATGTCCCAGTCTGCTCCTTCCAGGAACAGGCCAGAAACATAGCAGCCTGCAAAGGCAGAAAATGCAACATAGTGGTAAACTGAGCTCCTAGAAAAGATCTAGGAGATCTTTTAAGATAACTGTTCCTGCAGTCCCTGTTCTGGGCACTACAGTCATCACAAACAGACTGCATTTCAAACTGCAGCTGCACAAGGTGCAGTTTTCTGAGAGCTTTGTTTTTATCATCCCTCTGTATTAGGAAATCAAATTAAATTGTCTCAGTTGCACCACACATGATAAACAGTAGCAGGAATAAATTCAATTTGCTCTCCTCCAACTGCCCAAGTCACAGAGAGGTTTGTAACACCCCTGAGTCTGGCCATTGGGTCACTGACAGCAGGTGAAGGGTTGGGACAGTTGTTCTTTTACAAACACAACACAGCATTTAGATTTAACCAAAAAAAAGAGACTTTTTTCCTCCTGTTTCCAACCGAGCTGGTACTCAGAGCCTTGCTTAGCTGTTCCCTGTACCCCACTTGTTATATTTAGTTATTAGAGCAGTGCTAGTCATAGAGCTCATAAAGAGATATTTACACAATAAATGATACGTATTTGTAGCTACTGTTTGCTTAAGTACATTTCAATATATCATCTATAGTGTAAATAGATCTTCATAAGCCTGATGGGAGTGGTAGTGTTGTAGGCATAAAGAAATCAGTGTGTCTTTATATACATATACATACATACATATATATATACTTATATACATACATATATATATACACACACACATACATATATATATTTACATACATATGCATATATATATAAATAAATAAATATATGTATGTGTATATATATATAGGATGCAAGCAAGGGGGACTTATAAGTTCAAATCCCTGCCTGTGTGGGTGGGAAGAGCATGCTCCACAGGGACCAGAACCCAGCTACTTCCCAGCTGGAAATCATGAGGACTGTGAAATGCAAACCCAGGGCAAATACCTGCCAAGGTTTAACCGAAGTAATTTAGCGTGCCAAGCAATTTCTTTCCCTCACCAATTAAGTGCTTTATTATTTTTGCCAAACAATTGTGAAAACACCTACCCTGAATGGCTTCAGTGATGTCTTCTGCCTTCCTGTATTTGGTTACCTCTGTGTAGAGGGTGGAGTGATCCAGGGGCCACCTGTTTTTCCTGCAGATGGCTTGAACAAGAGCAGTCAGGTAGGACTCAGGAATGTGCAGACCTGACAGCCACATCACCTCAGGCTCACCGTTGTTGACCTGCAGCCACAGACAGTGATGGGCAGCACCTGGTACTTAACCTACACTGCCCTCAGAGTGGAGCTGGGGTGAGTCTGCCTTGCAGCCACAGTTATGCAACAACGGCACTAGTTCAAGAACTTACCTCAAGTGTTCACTGGCTTCTGCACCAGCCTGCACAGCATATTGTGCAGGTTAACAACACAAAAGGCTTTCTGAAGGCACTTGCTTACCCAGCTGGTGTACTGGTCATATCGGTCTCTGAAGAAAATAATCCAATTTCCAAGTGTTTTGAGGGTGTCAGGGGCCAGCCGCCGCCAGATCCCGGGAATCTGCCCGTTGAAGAGAGCCTGAGCCACATCATCCAGTTCACTGCTCATTCCAACTTCCCCAGCCAAGGCCTGGAACAAGGGTAAGAGTTCTGCAGGGAGGCAAAGCCCAGCTGGTCCCATGGAGTTGCTGTGATTTTACTTACACGTTGTAGCTCAGCCAATGATTTTCCCATTCGAACAATGAGCTTATTAAAACGTTCCAGTTCCTGCAACAGCACCACAGTCGTAGGGGAGATGTTTATTCCATAACCTTTACGTATGTGGTCAAGATCAAATACTTGAGGTAATTTGTTTTCTATATCCTTGGCAACATTTGCAATATATTCATCTCGGCTAATTCCTGCACCGGTTTCACCTGAAACCAAAAAATTTTAGTGAGACTAAATCTGTACTAAATCTGAGAAAAGGTTGAGAGCCGAGTCACCTTTTGGCATCAGTCTCCCCCCACCCTTTCTGCTCTGACACTTGCCCACAGCCCTGCATGTCCCCAGCTGTGCCTCTGGGCACGTGTTGAGCTGCTCCGAGCCTGGCAGGGCTGAGCCCTGCAGTGCCTTTGCTCCCTCTGCTCCCTGAGGCCAGGACACAACCCCCAGATCACTCCCCACACACAGGGGCTTCTGTCACTGTCCCCAGGGCTCAGCACCTGCCCCTGGAGATTCCCTGCTCACAAACCCAGTTCAGACAAGGCACGCACCAGTTTGGGGCTGCAGCTCGAGCAGGTGGACCCACATGCCCCGCACTGCCTGCATGTAATACCCGATCTCGGCGTTGGCGTGAAGGCCCAGGACCTCGGGGGTGTTGGAAAGTGGCAGAGCTTCTATGGCCTCTGGAATACAACCACACAAGCTCTGGTAACCCAGAACACCACAGCAATTTTGCTATTGCTCTGCTTGAATAAAAAAAATCAAATGCTAAACCTGGTGTTGGAGCAATGCACAGCTGGAATAAACACTTCTAAACACACACAAGTATTATATACCACAGTATTATATATCACTTAACAAAATTAACATCCTGCTTTACTGAGGTTTTGT
The DNA here is from genome assembly GCA_018697195.1 of Certhia americana. Taxonomy (NCBI): domain Eukaryota; kingdom Metazoa; phylum Chordata; class Aves; order Passeriformes; family Certhiidae; genus Certhia; species Certhia americana. The sequence continues at coordinate 4,170 of JAGMWU010000131.1, read as the reverse complement.
GGTTTGGGTTATTTTTGGGGTTTTTTTTAAACACCTCAGGAGCTCAGTGTTCCAAAGGACTGCTCCTGTAAAGCAGTGGATTACAACACTGCAATCCATACATCAGCAGTGCCTGGAGTTCTGTTCACACCCAGCAGCGATGTATGGAGACAATGTACACTGGAAGCAGGTGGTTGGGTTTTTTTAATACAGCAGGAGAAACATTTCTTACCAACAAAGTCATCTTTTCCCTTCCCTGCTGGAATTTTATAATTGATTGTGTCGCTTTTATAAAAATGGAACTCTTGGAATGTGTCAAACAGGAAATCCCCAAGGTACTCATCCATGTAGACAGTCAGGATGCGCCGGTCAAAGCTGTCGATTGCACGCCCACCATACATGACCTGGAAATCAGTGACATCAAGGTTACAGCACTGGCTTTTGAAGCAGAAAATACAGTTCTAAAAAAACACTGAAAGGTCAAAAATGCTCTTTGCTTTTGCAGTGGCTGTGGTGTAACACAGTTTCCCTTATGGATCCCAAGGACATCTCCAGTCCCCTCTCAGGGGCACAGGAAGGAAATATTTGGCCTTGGTCTGCAGAGAGCTGCCCTGGGCTCTCCTAATCACCCATCTGGATGATTTTATGTGCAGTGGCACCTTCCTGAGGTACCAGCTCATGCTCAGCTGGGATGGAGTGCTGCAAAGTAATTTCCTGCAGGACTTCATGTTGCAGCAGCTGCCAGTGCAGTGCAGCTGCACCAGCTCTGAGAACAGACACTTGTACAGCTCCAGTGACACCCCACGAGCCAACAGCACTGTGCTCTGCCAGCACAGGGTCCCAAGGGCTCTCTCAGAATTAATTAACTGTCACTCCCTGTTGTGCAGTTGAACACAGTGGCCCTAATTCCCTGAGACTGAGATTAAGGCCTTTGCTCAGGGCTGCACTGGAGTTTCAAAGCCATTCCCAGCTGTACTTGATGCAGCCCATGCAGAAAGGAAACTTCATTAATCTGAGTTATTGTGGCATTGTAGCACTTACCTCCCCAATAAGGTACTTGAGACTGCTCCAAGGGATTTGATCATCCTTTTGTTCAAAAGCTTTTGTCAAGTATGTACTAAGGATTTCCATGCACACCTAATGAATTTGTTGGAACACGTGAGATAAGAAGATTCATAAATCAGATATACGTATTCACAGGTTTTATTTAATGTAGTTCTTGTTTGAAAACTAGCAACTTCTTTCTGAAATAATTAAAAAGTTAAGTATAAATCCTCTTAAGAAAAGAAACCCATGAGAGAGGTAATAAAAACATGAAGGATTTGGAATCTAATTTTTACTATCCCAAATTGACATTATAGAAGATCGGGTGTCTACATGAATCCACAGAACAGAAAAAAATATTAAGCAAAATTTAATTGTGAGAAAGCTTAAAGCTGGATAAATGCTGTGTTTTCAAAAGTAATCTGGCTACTCAAGAATATAAGAGCCATTGTAATTGTTTTCTTACCTGGAAATCAGATTCATTAAAATCATATGGTACATTCCAGCCAACCTTCCCAAACTTCCTTCTCTCCTGAACCACAGCATGGAAAAATGCCAAGACATAGACTAAGGATTTAAAGGCAGGATGTGGGCACTGCTCTAAGGCTTCCGGGGGAATTTTGAAGTAGGTGGCTCTCATATTCAGTTTCAGACCATTAGGTGGTTCTGTAACAACCTATCAAAATAATTAGGGAAGCATCAATTACTGGATAACTTGAGGAAAACAAGTTGTAAATATATCACATTAACTAAGCTATACAATGCAAGCTTGACATTTTAAGTTGTTTTTCAAATGTCTATCAAATAATGGATTTTTTCTTTAGTACAGACATGAAACAGACCTTTTAACTTTATCAAGGTAAACACACCTATGCAAAGAGAACTCAATATTATTTTGGAATTAGTCATGTTCTTGGCAAGACATTAATGTTTCTCATACTTGAAGATCTAATTCACTAAAATACCAGTACTTTCCACATTTTAATGTGCCTTATATCCCCACAGTAAGATGCTTTAACAATGTGGCTTTATTGCTGATCAAACTGCCAGAGCTGCTTCCTGGCAGCTTTTTCAAAGGGCTCTAAAACCTCAGTTTTCCATGCTCCTGGCAAGACCCACAAAGTGCAGATCTGCAGCCTTAAAGATCCACTCCAGCTCCCTTCCCACTGCAGGAGGAGTGGGAGACCAGCCCAGAGCTGCCACTGAGCCACTGCTTTGCAATCTGTGAAATGAAATAATCAAATAATGATGTTTACAGGACAGGGCACCACAACAGCAGTAAAGCAGCCACAGAAAAGAACATTAGGGCAGAATCATGGCCTGTGCCTTCAAAATAATCAGCTCAGCTTTTAGTGATAAATGCTGCAGCCTGAAGTAGCAGCTGGTAACCATTATCCTATTCTAATGTGTGCTCCACTGGCACTGCCAGGCTGACACAGTTCTTGGTTCTGCACTGCAGCATCAAGGCTGACAGGGCTATTTCTGTCTTCACTCCTCACTTGGGGCAGCATTCAAATCTAAAGATCATTTGTCACATTTCCAGGTTTACTCACAAACCTCTGCTTTGAAATAACTGCTGAGCAGTTTTCACCCAAAGGAAAACATGCCAGTAAAATAAACAGGATTGATGAAAAAAAGGATTTGGCTTAAATAAAGACAAAAAGTGAATTTTTAAGCCTGGGCCAGTGTGCTGCACTCAGGTCAGGCTCCTCCCAGAGCCAGCCTGTTCTGCTGAACAGTGCAGTGCCAGGACATGCCCTCCTGGCTGGGGTTTCCCCACCTTTAAGGCCTTCTGCAGGATTCCAATTGGGAAGCCTTTTGTTGGGTCAGTTGTCAGCCAGAGGCGAAAGTCTTCGTGAGGCTCTGTAATTTTCTCCAGGGCCTTTTCCAGATGGATGAGCCACTTCACCAAAAGGTGACAGTTCTGCAGCATGAGCCAGTGTCCATGAATCTCTGCTTCCTCCAGCATCTGCAAAGCAATCTGAGGACAGGAGGAGAGTAACTCCCCCTGTACCCTGAGAACAAACTGCCTCTGATGGGCTTGTGCAGGGGGTTTTCCTCCTAGGAAAGGGGTGGTCTAAATGAGTCTGATAGGAGTTCTCCCACTGACTGAAATCATGGCAAATTCAATCAGCTGTTAAGCTGTGGACATCCTGCCTTAGCGTCCATTACAAAAAGGAAAGTCACAGGAGAAGGCAGGAAAAGCATCAGGAGAAGTTTTCTGGTAGCAAACACTAACTTCCAACCACCTCATGTCCATAAACAGTAACATCATCTCATCTCTACTTCTTAACATCCAAAAATCTGATTCTGAATCTACCCTCACCCAAACCAGAACAGCAGCCAGTCAGCCAAATGACCCCTTGCATGTTCAGTAAAATGTTATTCCCAAACTGACAAATCTGTATCAGAAACATGAGGTAACTCCATCTAAAATGGAGCAGACCTATGGAAAAGAAATTTGATCAGTCCCAGAACATTAGGAGCATGGCTTGCAATTCACACTCGCTGCACACTGCACATCCCCACCTTCCCATCCAAGTTACCTCTTCTTGGCCTTGTCCCATGGCCAGGAATTTGAGTCTATTTGCTTTAAAATCTGTCCTCTCAGCCAGTTTCATGAGGTCACTGACAGGATCAGAGCCAGGACTTAGGATAAAAACCACAGGTGAGAAAGGGCTGCTCTGCTGCAGGATGGCCTCGAAGCTGATCACGGGGGGTTGCACATACCTGGCAGAGGGAGAAGCCTGATTTGCACAGAGCAGCTGCCACGTGTGAGCAGAGCCTTGTACACAAAGGGCAAAGCTCCCCACAGACTGCACGTGGCAATCATTCAGACACAACCCCTGCTCTGCTCTGCAGCAAATCACAGAACCATTGATGGAGCTGCTCACAGCTCTGTGTGAGCAGGGTGTGCTTGGGGTCTGAGAGGGGAGAGCAGCTCACGTCTCGCCCATGGTCAGTGTCACGTAGTCGGTCACTGCCCGGTACATCCGGTCCACGCGGAAACAACGCAGCAGGAGAAGCTTCTGGAAGTCTGTGACATTGTCCTCATAGTGCATTGGCAACGGGATCTGCTCCAGAGCATCCGTGTCGTACCACTGGTAAGAAAAGGCAGCACACAAATGAATCCAGGGGCTCTGTCAG
>JAGMWU010000130.1:79729-100000 GCA_018697195.1 Certhia americana | reverse complement strand
CAGCACTAAAAAATGTAATTGGTCCTTCTGGACCTTACACAGGTGCTGATAGATCATAAGCACTCTGGAAGTTTTTATTACCAAATATATGTCCAGGTGACATGAACCCTTTGAGTAGTGCCATTAGGTTTTAATACAGAGTATGAGATCATTCCCAAGTCACAGATACACTACAGGAAAATAATCCATTAGAATCAGTCAATGAAGTGCTCACATCCTGCTGCTCTGACAAGGAGACCTTACTCATACCAGGACTCCCATGACAGGAAGTTTACTTGAACACAGGCCAGTCAAATGAGTACTGATTTGCAGATTCAAACCCATAAGCACTAAAAAAAAATTCAATGACCATGTTTACCCTAAACTAGGTCACTGCACTTCTTCTAACAATAGAATTTCCTATGTAAATTGATTCCTACTAGTATCCTATGATGATGCTTCCTGTCCTCTTTCATTGCATTAGGCAGTTGCCAGCCTTATCTGGGTCTTCTCCATCAAGCCTAATCCACTTCTTTTCAATTTCAACCTGTAGGTAGAAAACAAAAATCAGCAGGTAGAATTAGCAAATTATTGGACACTGAAAGTGTGAACTGCAGCAACGGCATGGAAAAAAGGCTTTGACACAAAATCAAATTATTTCCAGACCCAACAGATTTCAAAACCACTGCTCCCAAAAATAGCTCAAATGAGGAAAAAAAAAAGCTGCATTCACAGTTCTATTTTTCAGTCTCATCTTTGATCAGACAAGGAATTCTTACATAATGATTCTTTTGCTCAAAGTCCTTATCAAGAGTACACGCAAAATACGTTTAGAATACAAAGCACATTTACTTTTCAAATACTGTATGGGGAAGCAGGGAGGAAGAAGAGGAGAAAAACATGGAAAGCATAGCCCTGAGAATACCTGGCAATTATAAAAGGCTTTCTGAACCACGTGTTTCTGGGGCTGCAGATCACTCTCTATGCCCAGGGACTTCACTTCTGTTCCCGAGGCACAGGTATCATGAACAACAAACTGGACAGTAGCAAATGGGTACCAGTCAGATGGTATCTCCTGGTCTGATCCCAGCTCCAGTTTGTAAGACAGGCTGTGTGGATGATCCAAACCTTGGAAAAGAAAAAGAAAACCATCACATTAAACCATTAGCGAATTATCTTTTCTTTGTTTAGGTTCATCTCCTAGCAAGAGAGCTCAGCTTTTCCTTTTATAAACAGAGAGCTGTTGTTATGATACAAGGTTATTCTATCTATAACCATTTGCTACTTGGGCATAAGGTGGCCCCTTGTTCATTTTCTCTCTGCTTCAGCACACTTGTCACAGTCATTGCAATTTTACAAATTAATTTATACAAGATTTACCAGATCCTTTCAGCTGCTCATTGAGAGAATATTACAAATGTAGGGCTTTGTTGCTAAATTCAAACTATTTGATGAAATCTCAGTTTTCCCTTAAAAGTGTACTTCTTGCTCTCACAGAAAAATAAGAACTGGAAGGTCCCAGTGTAGCCAAGGCAGAGATGCTGCCCTGTGTCCAATAACCCCCTTTCCAGAGTTCTCTGCTGTAGTGATCTTACTGCAGTGCTTATTTCAAGTACTACAGCTATCTTGTGTACCATCATTTATTACAGTGTGTCCATGACACGAAGATAAAGGTGCAGCTCAGAGTGCTGCTCAAACAAGATACATCCCACCCGCCAGGATAAAGGCTGCCTGGAGTATCTATCTAGTTTGGAAAAGAACATGCCCCATTTCTTTAAAAAAAAAAAAAAAGTACTGCTAAAATAATTGTGATGTTATAGAGCAGAGTCATTAAGGATTTGTGCAGCATATTCTGAATTACTTTAATCAGCCTAGGGATGATCCTAAGGATCACTTGCTTCAGCATTTCTTACAATGTGGACATGATAAGGGCAAGCACTTCTCCTGGCACACAGGAACACCAAGGTGAAAGCCTGCTTCCCAAAGCAACTGGAGTCAGCAGACTATGTGTGCAAAAGCAGGACAGTACAATTTAACATAATGAAAAGAATCCTCTCCAAATTCTTCAGGGCAAAACGTAGCAATTCTGCATTTCTCCTTCTCTCCAGGATTTTAATCATCAGCATAGACAACTAACTATGCTTTGGCTGCAGGCAGGAAAAAAAAATAAAAGAAGAGTAAGGATTGCCTGTATTTTGTCAAAGGCAAGCCTGGCAGTGTATATTTGGTTTTCATCCATTACACTGAATGGAATCTCGAATTCAGTAAAAAATGTCCCTCTCTTTATACACTGACTTCCACCAGTGACAGGAATCAATTTTGTATCACAATGAAGGGAATACTGAAGATGGAGTTAACATAAATTGAACTTTATCCATCCCTTGGGAAAAATCATGCTAATATTCCACATCCACAGGCTCACAGGCATTTTGTAAGGCAAAAATAAATAAAAAAGCTGCATCTCCATTGCTCCTAGGAGCCTTGGGCTGGGTGCCTGTCTGTACTGCAGGTTTTCCCTGTAACATTACACAGACCTCTGGGCACACCCCAGGAGAGGGTCCTGCAAGGCACTGGAGCACAAAGACCCCAGTTTGCAAGGAGTGCCATGCCAGGGGCATGCAGCATGTGGCTGAAGTCTCAGGACAATAACACAAAACACAGAGTCAAGTAAAACTGTAACATCAGGGATTTTATTATGGAAAGAGAGGAGGGAAAAAAAGTCAGAAATAAGGATTACAGTCACTTGCCAACATCTTGAGAATGAAACTGGAGCGCAAGAACAAGAGTGAGGAGGAGAGGGTGTTTCATCACTCATGTACCCAGGAAAAGGAAGATCTCTGCACCTTTGTGATGTGAGCCTTGTCCATGATCTGCTGCTGGTCACCTCTTGCTGTGTCCAAGCCCATTTCTGCTGCACTAACACTCTCTTGGTCCACAGTCCCTCTTCCAGACTGCCTGGACACGGTGGAATGAGCCTCTGTTCACGTGAGCCTCTCCATCCTTGAATCCTCCATCATCCCAGCAACAGGACACACTCTGGAACATCCTGTTGCAGAGCCACACTGCAAGATGTCATCCCATCTGAACTGTGCTCCTTTAGGCTCCCAGGACCTGCTCCCCTCTCCCGTGGTGGTGCCAGGATGCTGCTTGGCAACACACTTGAGCTGCTCTTTGTGCTGTTTACTGGGTTGGGCTGCACAGGCTGCACAGTGCCAGCCACAAGTGAAGCATCCTGGAGAGGACAGCAGGAATTGCAGCACTAAGATGGTGTGGCATGTTCTTGGCCAGGGAAAAGACATTCTCTGCCTCTGAGGCTGTGGGTAATCAAGGATCTGAGGAAAAACAGTTTGTTGCCTGTAGTTATTTTGTGGTAGAAGGCAACCAGCATAGATCTAAGGACTTTTGGAGATCAGAATCTTCCTGGTTTTTTGGGGTTTTTTTTATGGGGAGGCCTATGAAGAAACAAATAGCAGTGGGAATTGTCTAGCAAATTATTTTGTCTTCTGAGAAATGGAACCCAGAAATAATCACTGCTTGGAATTTTCCTGGGCAGATATCAGATGGATATGATGTTCACTAAAGTCCAGGCATAGATGAGCCATACCTCTCGAGCTGTTGCTGAAGGTTTTCCTGCCAGACATGGCATAGCTGTGATTCAGGACCAACCAAGGAAACCTCTGGGGTTTATATTCCTACAGCCATGAGTTAGTCTTGGTGTTGGGATGCACTGAATTCTGCTTCCTTTTCCTTAGGTGGTAACCTGCAAAGGCAGAGAAAACAGGTTTGGGATTTGCATAAGGATCCTGCCTTGGGTCCTCTGGAGCAGCCTCCATCGGACCTTTTTTGCCTATTCCTAAATCACAGAGTTTCCCCCAGCTCATCTGTTTCTTGTTCCAACACCAATGTCAGAGAAAGGTACTCACCCCTTCACTTTTGGAGAGGTTCTTCTGCCACTGCTGGGCTCTGCTAGGAGTGTAGAGAAATTCTTCCCACTGGTTATCAGACGACAAAGTGATGGACCAGCATTTGGGAAGACTGAACATCCCCCTAATTTTCACCAAAAACTGAGCAGTTCTTGTCATCTCTGCTCCATGATACCACTGTTTCCCAGGCCTTGTGTTACAATGGAGTTAGAAGAAGAAAGAGAGGTTGTGTGAGAAGATCCTTTTGCAAAAGAAACTGTAATGCTGAAAAAGCCAAGTGCTGGCCACAAGGAGAGAAAAGGTGATGCTGTGGAAAGACAGGTGGGTTGGAGCAGGCACCGTGTGCTAAGGTGACATATTCAGAGCCCTGACACATTCAAGATGACATATTCAAGGCCAGCTATCCAAAATGTGGCACATCAGGCACAGTCGAGAGATGACCACCTGGACTGATGAAATCAAACCACTCCTGACAGGCAACCAGAAAAATCTGGGGAGATTACTGAGCTTTTATTATCTAAATTATGAGATAGAAACCCTGCAGTTTAGGTGTCTGTGCAACTTCTTAAGACTTCTGTGACTTGAGAGATTCTAGTCTGCCCTAATCTGAAAATCTGGCTCTTGTTTCCTAAAAGCATTCCAAACTCTTGCTCTCTGTCTCCAAAACATACCAACAAAAAAGCCAAAATAAACAAACAAAAGATCAGTAAAAGTATGAAACTACATTCATATAGCATTTCAAAAGCAATTAATAATCTAACTTTGCACTTATTAACATTGTTTAGCCCTTTCTCACTTGTGTAAGTAGCATTCAGGCAACCTTGATCTGAGGAAGGCTCATGAAGTAAAGCAATTAAAGCCAAAATAACGTACTGGTTCTCTTAGTTATATAATAATTCTATTCTTGCCAAAATAGGTCCAATTCTAAAACTCTTACTTTGAACATGAAAACAACATACAAAAGTACCAAGAATAGATTTACATACGTTAGGGTCATTAGAAGTTAATAAGTCCTGCAGCTATGTCTAAATGGGTACATTTATCCAACCTGCTGGGAGAAGTGCACAGGGAATAGAGAGGAGTGGGACAGAACCACCACCAAGTACCAGTTCACAGTGGGGCCAGTGCCAGAAGGAGGTGGCTGGGCAGGGATGGATCCCACCTGACAAAGCCATGGCTTGGAGTTTCCACCTTGGCAGTTCAGAAAATAAGAAAAGCAGCACCTGGTGATTCCTGGGAACAACATCACCTCCCACAGCAGAGTCCATGGCAGTAAATGTACTAAAGGCACTAACAAGGCTGCCTGCAGCCACAAGCTCCTCAAGCTCCAATTTGCTATCTTGTTTAGTCCCTGCTTCCTCAGTGGCTCCATGATGCAGAAGAAATAACCAGCTGAAGAACTACTGCTTTACACAGCAGCTTGAGGATGGAGGTGTCCCAGCAGGAAAAATCACAGGGCTCAAATTTACACAGCAAGTGATTAAAGCACAGTTCTTTGCAGTTTAGTCTCTCCCTTGCTCCCTGGAAACTCCCTGGGAAGCAGCTGACACAGCTTCTCCACTGTAAAGTCTGGCCCCAGTAATGTGCTAAAATCATAACACATTCTGCGTTTCCTTACACAAAGCCCCAGTTTCACAAACATAGACTCAATTTGCAGAAATTTCACTGGATCAGCCCTTCAAAGCCTGTTGCGTTTTTCCTTTCCCCCCCCCCCCCTTTTTTTTAAATAATGCTAAAATTCTGATTCCAAACACATCTGTATATATGAATAGGCATAGGCAGCTTTTAAAAGTCTGGTTTCTTGTAGCTCCTACTGACTTCACTTGGCCATCACATATTCCGGCAACCACTCCAGTAGAATCCAGTGGATCAGTGGATGTTAACTTATTTCAATGTCTATAAATGGAGCCACAATATAACTGTAGGCAACATTTCCTTCTCCCTTCTTTTTTTTCTTTCTTTTTTATTTTTTTTTTTTTTTTTTTTTAAGCAGCCTTGGACAAAGGCTTTTTGAAAGCAAAATCCTCAGCATATTTTTCCGCCTGCGGTAAACACATTATGAAAGTTTACATATTTCTATTAGTTTGACTGTCTCCAGACTTTTGGCACGCCTTAGGACAGCTCTATTTTTAAATTCTTGACTGTGTACAGAGCACTTGATAAAGAGGTTTAAAATTTGACTGGGCAGTATTACTACCAAAATGTTTTTTCAAACGCATGAACATTTCATAGAGACAAATGATTCTGCAGATCTCAGCTAGAGGAATTATTCAAATGTCAGAAGTTTAAGCTACTGGTAGAAAATAATGTAAGGCTCTGGAATGCCTCAAAAAAACCCCAGTTCTTTCTTTCAAATAGCTTAAATCTGAAGTTAATTGGGCACATCAAATCTTCAGGTGAAAGAACTGCAGGAAATTTGAAAGACTTACAATCTTCTTAAAAATTGCCTAAATTGCTAACTTGATTTTACAGAAGCAAACCTACATTAAATAGCAAAGAATACTAAAATCTACCCAAACACTCCTGTAAGCCTTGGGAAAACCCACAGGTCATAGCACCATGGTGCAGATCTCTGAAACCTGGACCACAGGACAGGGGTTTTGAAGACCTGAAGAATCTTCTTCTGCCTTCTCGTTCTCCTACATCTCCCCATCAACTCCTCTGCCCTCCCTGTCCATTTTCCAGTGTTCCCCAGCCCATGCCCTGCCCTTCCCTCTTTCTGTCATTGCTCTTCCCCCACCATTAGTCCTGGATTAATAGTAAAATGCCTGAAACCGGGACTTAAGAAGGTAAAATTTGTTTTCTGGACATTTTAAAGAGGCAGTTAGCCCAGACAGGGTAATACAAGACTAGGTCAACCCATATGTTAGTAACATACACTTACTCCCTTTTTTAAAAGTACAGATTTTAGAGACATTTCACATGAAATGCTTTAACAGGTGCCCTTGTTTTACACAGATCCCCAAAGCCTCAGGTCCACACAATGCAAAGGATGAAGCAAAGGACCAAATGCTTTCACTGTACAGGACTTGAAGCAGGATACTGAATTCCTCAGGAATTTTTTATGCTTTTAGAAAGGTACTATGTCTTTAGAAAGGTACTAGTAACATGGCTAAAAATTGGAATTTTAAACCCAAATATTTATATTTTTCTTGTTCAAGAAGTCATATTTTCTCCTTAAAATTAAATTAACTACTTCCATGTGTGCAATTAAAAACATAGCTGCTTTTACTGCTACAAGTTTTCAGTGAGGTACCACCACCTGAAAGAAATGGGAATAAAGTGGGAGGCATTTTTTGTCAATGCAGTTCTTGCTATGAATGCACAATCTCAATGCACAAACCCATGAAAGAGGAAATAGTGACCAGCCTTTGCAAAAGTACAGTTGCCTTCCTGCAGCAAATCCAACCACAGCACTTTCTATCTCTGTATCATAGTTACCATTTCTTAAATGATGCTAGAAAGCCAAGACCCAGCAGTGACAATCCCACCTTTTCCATTAGCTGTGTGATATTGGGTGAACAGATTATTTTACCAGCTTCTGCTTCCCACTGCCCAGCTGGCACACGAGAAGCATAAACCCTTCCCTCAGCCTTACTGCTGCAGGCTTGAGGTTTACTCAGAATGATCAGCTCTGCTTCTGTGATACCACACACTTGAAATGACTGACACTAATTCTGCCTCCATCAAATAAATTACAAGAACATGGTTTACAGAAATTGGTAAACTTGTATTCTCCTTTTCCTAAAAGATTACTCCAGCTTCTACCAACAGCATCCCACAGATAAAAACCCAAACCACAACAGCTGATGGAGGTACACAAGCATAAACCCAGTGAAGACACACTCCCAAGCCCATAGCACAAATTATTTACTTGAATTTTTATCTGGAAGCCTGTCAATCTTCCACACCACAGCCCTGTAGGCACTCTCGTATTTTGCTGTTCCAACCGAGACTTGGATTACAGGATCAGATTCAACCTCATGCAAAGCCCCAAGGCATGCTCTCCTATTCATTTTTGCTTTTAGGGACTTCTGCCTTTGGAGGTTCATGGTCCAAAGTGCTTTGATCCACTGTGTGGGAACAGGAAAGCGTATCATAACATTTTCACAGTATTTCACAGAGGGTAAACGTGTCGGGATCTGAGCAGCTGAAGACATGTTTATGAAAGCCTGAAGTTCAATGTATGCCCCCTGAACCACCACCGCAGCCTTCACAGAAAAGGGAAGGTCTTGCCCGTTGTAGTGTGTCCTGAAACGCATCAGTTCCAGCCTGCAGGCATCCAGAGGTGTAAACTTAACGATCCGTGATTGCTCAAATTCCTGTGCTTTGACACAGTTATGGAAATGGCAGTCGAGGATATCGATCCACTTCTTCTCCTGCTCCTTCTCAAAGTAACGCTCATCCCTCTTCTGGAGCTCCAGGTCATTCAGGGTTAGAAAACACTCGGCACCACCGTTCACAAAACACAGGCAGTAAATGTGTGTGATGACAGCACTTTCTACGAGTTTTCCTTCTGCCTTAGTGACTTTCCCCCAAAATTTATCCACTATTTCCAGAGTCATTTCCTGCTCTTCGTAATTCCTTCTTTGTCTGGGAACAGCAGGAAGTTTCATGAGCTCCTCCTCGACCGTCAGGAGGAAATCGGTGAAGTCGTTGTAATCTGTGGTGCCCAGCTTTAACATCTGCTCCACCTCTGGCTCATGAATCACCTCTGCTTTGGGGTGGTACCTCCTCTTCTCTGTGTAAGACACACACTCGATCTTCACAGTGTGGATTTTTCCTGAGACGTTGTAGCTCTCCAGTTTGGGTTCGGACAGCTTGCACTGCGGCTGCAGCTGGAATTCCTTGAAAGGTTTCTCCAGGCCCTTTTCGTAGTACATCTGCAACACCCCTCCAGCCAGGACACTCAGGTAAATAGGCCCCCACTGCCGAGATGACATCATGTTCTTCTTTTCAGGAATCCTCAGCATGAATGGCCACCCATCTGATTTTTGGCTCCTGAAAAGGCTGCATGGGATGGTGGGGGAGAGCTTGTGCCACGCGTGGGTGCTGGAGATGGGTGGGTTTTCCACGGCCTCACAGCCGTCAGCTTGCAGGTGTTCCAGCCTCTCACAGATGTAACTGAAGGAGCCCTGGTTAAGGCTTTTCTGATCATGAGCTGTTTCTTTGTCTCTAGGATGACACCCACTCCTGTCAAGAGCTTTGTCCTTCCTGTGCATGCTAACATTAGCTGGCGACACGCTGAGGGAGCACCCTTCCTTCCAAAAAGGACTGGAAAAAGCACAATCACTGTGGAAGTATGGGAAGTGTCCTGGAGGCAGCTCCTCAGAGCTTCCCAGTGGGTTAGGGCTTCCTTCATCTGCAGATTTGGAGAGCAAAGTCCTACCTGGATGGTCATTAGGTGATGGGTTCAAAGGAAGGCTGCTTGGTTTCTGCGAGGCTAGGGGGGAGCAAATCCCGGGGGATGGAGGAGGGTTAACATTTAATGGCCATTCAGGGATGGGATAAAGCATGTGAATCCCAGACTTTGGAATGCAGGGGTTTCCCGGGTAGTCTCTGGTAGGTGTAGTAAGTGGAGAGTTGCTGGGGGGTCCAGGACTTAGGTAGAAATCAACTACAGGAGATGAGAGCGGAGTGCTGCCTGTAGAGGATGACCTACTTGAAGGCTCATGAACACTGGACAGGTTGAGTTTAAGTCCATTTGGTTTGCAGCTACTCTGATTGTCAGCCAGTTTCTGAGGTGACTGGAAAAGAGGCTCATCATCAAAGGTGACCCAGTTTGCTGGATTTGGGGAACACATTTTGTCGGAGAAACTTGAGGCACTTGTACAACGCATCACCCGCAAGCCATCTATGAAGAAACAACAAACAGGATTCAAATCAAACTCAAATCATACAAAGCTCAAATTTGTAAGCAGGTCACAAACCCAGTGTATTTTGGTTTACATGTATAATCTGAGATAGCTGTGTAGAAACAGATAAAATGCCCATGAATCCCCACTGCTCTCCCACGTTGGGGATTGAAGAGAGTTCTAAGCTCTACAAGCTGTTCAGAGCATCTGATGTACAAAGCCTCTCAATCAGAAAGAGCAGAATACCCCACAGCAGTACAGGACTGCTTGAATAATACTTTCAGCTTCATCATATACAACATAATAACACACAGCTTATGCATCAGTTTGAATATGGAGAGATGTTTTCCATACTGGGCATCTGAACCAGATAAGGTTTTCCCTCCTTCTGCCATCAAGAAAAACAGCATTGTACTAAGAATGGCATAGCTGTTTCCAAAAATTGAATCAGGAGGGAGAGGGGATTATTTTTTTGATGAAAAGCTGTAGCTTTTCATCATCAACCCAGTGCTGATGGCAAAGGTACACACACTGCTGCCATCAGGGCAAAAACCTGGATGCCTGCCAGACCTGGGCAGGAATCTGTACATCAGTTCTTTCAACTTAGGCTTACATTCTTGGAGACTGGACATGCTGTAAGGAAGCATTGGAAAGACATTAAACTTTTAAGCAAGAAATTAGCCCAAAGGCTGAGCAGTACACTCCTGCTGAGGAGTAGGCTTCAAGCCTCCACTGCAGACAAAACGCTGATGAAACACAAGTCAAGGCCAAGTAACAACACTCACATCTGCCAAGCACTGAATTGGCTGGTAGCCTGGAAAAAGGACAGGTCTTTAAACCAATTAATAAACTACACTTCATCAAACAAAGTGTCTTTGGTAAAGAGCTCAGCTGGATATCCTCAGAGCAGGACTGCAACCAGTAAATCATTAATCTTGCCTTCGTGGTTCTAAATTGTGTGCTGAAATTTAAATGCTCACTGCATCCTTGTGCAGGGCTCGTTGCCCCCAAAGTTTTTCCTCCCCAATGCTCCTGCCTGATGAGGGAGCAAGCAAAAAATTGCCTATGCCTGAGGAGGAATCGAGTACAAAGAAACACCACAGGGGCACGTATAAACAGCGCTCATTTGATAGAAAGTTACTCTTCTGTCAGAACACATTCACATTTGCCTGAAAGCACAAAGGAAGGCAGAGTTCATATAGACAAAAACCACCTGCATGTACATTGCTCTGTTAATTAAGGTCAGCTAATGATGACTTAGAGCTATTGCCCTTCATGCACAGACAGCCACAGTCAGGCTGTTTAATTGCACAGCACTACAAAATCACATAATCATAAAAGCCATTCTTTATCTGTAACGTTTAGAGAACAGTTCACTACTAGACGAGCTACACTTCAGCCAAGAGAAACTTGTGCTACAAGTCTTTGCTTTTATCATTACTCCATTATTTCTGGGGCAGTTTGTAGCCAGTAAGAAGCCGTGGCACAGTCTGCTTACTCTGAGACTGAGCAACCGAGAGCTCTCAACGGAGGAGGACTCTAGTCCTTCATTAGTTTTTGAACTCTTGACCTTTTCCTTCAGAAAAATATTTGCACTATGCTAGTTATTTTATAAGCACTCTAATCACCACTTACAGAAAGAGAGAGAAAAAAGGAGCAAACAAGTGAAAATTACTATCATTGCTCAGATGCACACAACTACCAGTGTATCCTTCACCCACACAATCACTTCATCATAAAGTGCAGCAATGGAAAGAAAAATCACAGCTATTTGGTCTCTGACTCAGTCATAATTTTTTCCTCCCATATCACACCCTTCTCCTCCTCTCCCTCTGGTTGTCACCATGGCTCTTTCAGCATTAATTATTCCTAGAGCTGAAGTTTCAAAGTTTTCAGCCCTTTTTTCAAAGCCTCATTTGTTAAGAGCAGCTAATGTGATGCGAACTTCGGGCGTGGCTTTTTCCTGGAACAGCCGGGACCTAGGGCAGCCTGGTAGGCAAGAGAACATAAGGAAACAGCCATTAAAAACTACTCTGGCATTTACAAGAGATAAGGGATGGCCAGAGAGAGAAAAAAAAAGTGCTGTGGCTGGGAAAGCCTTTCTCTGCAGAGGGGCTCTGGGGATGCTGCCCAACCCTCCAGTGTGACCACAGCCACGCTCAAGGGGCAAATCACACAACACTGAGATGCACCAATGGAACAGAAATCATAAAATCGGGTGTTTACAATAAAGAACATTTGCAGACTGGTTTTCCTTTCTTGTTAGGGATGGAGCTTTTCAGTGTCCTTTATTATTCCCAGATGTTTGGGTTTGGTTTTTTCCCCCAATGTCTGTTACTATTCTCTTTTTAAAATGCGATGTTGCAGATAATTTGGCAGGGTTTGGGGTTTTTTTCCCTTTACAAAACAAAAAGATGTTTGAACTCCACCTGCCAAACATTTTACTTCAGTCAGTAAGTGTCAATGAAGAAAACCTATTTCCCATATGGAAAAAAGTAGAGAAAAACACTTTCCTCTGCAGTCCTAATATCCTCGGTGTACCTGTCAGAGCCTGTAGCTTTCACCTCTTGCTGCTGCTGCAGTTATGTGGAAGTGTTTCAAAAGAAAAAAAGATGCTGATGATAACAAAAACATGCTAAAAGTGTTGACATAGATGGTGGCTCCCCTACTGTTGCTCACTGATCCCCAAAAATGACTTCTAGGAATGGAGAAAAAAAAAGTCCAAATGGATTTTTACAAGCTGATTGGATACTGCCATTACTGCCATGCTAATAAAAGGAAATGCATCCTCTTGTGTGTTCAGGATAGCACCACCTCTCATCTAGTACTTAAAAAAAAAAAAAAAGTCTTATGCTGCTTTACATCACTTGTTCTCTGATTCTTTTACATCTGCACAATGCAATAAAGTAATGCTTTCAATTTCTATTTTGTCCTAAACCATGCTCCAAATTGATTCCTATGAACTGGGACATTCTTCCTTGAAATCAAAATAAAATTCAGACTTCAGGATGGATGTGTTTTGCCTCCAAAAAGCAAAGGTCTCCCATGGGACCCACATAAATGTAACCCAAATGCTTTGGGTAAAAGGAAAATTATACAAGATACCATTGATCACACGCATGTTATGTGGCCTGTGACATTTAAATTACAAGCATGTGTGGTATCTTGCTCAGATATGAGGCAGGAAATACCATTTTTAGAATACTGAAGCTGCCAATAAAAAAAGCTGGCTGAAACAACAGTTGATCCTAGGTGCATTAATTCCAGTGAACCCAAAAGTTGCAACTCGTTTCAATTCATCCTCTTCTGCCTGAAAACAATCTTCCCACTTATCAGATTAGCACAGTCCCCCAGCACTTTAATGAACACTCATTGCAGCTTAATTTCTTCATTTTAATACCTTGAGGATGGAAGGAAGATAAATCCTATCCTATTATTGAGAGATTTCATAGGCTGTAGCTATCACTGGGTCCTTTGTTGCTTCAGAAATCCCTGATCAAATCTGCAGCAAAAATACAGCTCAACTTCCATGCCTTGCTGGGGGATACTGTCACCTCTTCCTACACTGAGCACTAATAATAACTCCCTACTCATTCTAAGGGGCAACTCCTGGTATTGGCTCTGGCACTTTTAATCCAGATGCACCTGGGCCCTCAGAGAGCTGAGGATGCTGACATGGCATCAGCAATGTCCCCACCACACTGACAGCACAGCTTTCTGTCACCTCCTTCACAGCAGCAGCACTGAACCAGCACAGTGCACAAATGGGCCCCCTGCACATCTCACTCTCAGGGGCATTCCCTGAAATTTGGCACCAATTAAAAACCCTCAAGCACATCCCCTTCTGTTCAAACACAAAAGTCCTCTCTCAAAATGTTGGAGGAGCACAAGGTCAGCTGAAGAGGAACATCAGGGAAACAAACACCTCCCTTCTGCAAAGCATAAGGCAGGTAAATGCAGTGTTTAATAGGCAGTACCCACACTCCCAAAACACAGAAAAGCATAATTTTATAAATACATTCCTTATTGCCTCTCTAGCTCCAGAGGCCACTGCAGCTCCAGAACTGTTAAGCTACACATCCTCTAAACAAATTCTCTTTGTAGCACCCAAGCACGTACCTTATGTCTGCCACTTGTTCAGTGGGGTTTTACTGGGCAAACACCAGCCGCATTACTTTCTCCAAGCTCAAAAAAAAACCCGGATTTATCTACATACAGTGTGACAAAAGAGTTAAATAATCCCTTCCAAATAAGCTGAGCTCTTCACATGAGCTGCTCTGTTTGTGGACAGTGCCTGGTCATTTTATTTCCACCCTTCCAGAAAAGCTATGGACCCCATACACTACTACACATCAATTTTACTTCCAAGAGTAAGGTTGCCTGTTGCATATAGGCAGTACAGAAATTTAATGTAAAGCTCTGCATCCTGTGCACACTGTGGTGAAGCTGTCCCATAACCACACCATGAGTTGTTGCTGTTCCCTGTACAAACACCCAGACAATTCTTCAAGCATTTTGCCACAGAGCGCAATAGTCTCGCAGGGAAGTACAAACTTTCTGCGGTTTAAGCAATAAAGCACATATGGTATATAAAATGCCCTAAATGTTTCTAAGCCCTTGTGATATCCAAGTAAAACATGGCAGATTTATCTCTGTGTTTTACAGTCATATTCTTTGTGTCACTGCTTTGGTTATTGCTTAAGTCTGAAAAAAAAAAAAAAAAAAAAAACAACTTGAAGCCAAACTTCCACATAAAATACTGCTTGATTTATGATGATAGGCTGCAAATTTTACTTTGATACTACATGTGGCTGCACTTCTATTTAACTCTGTTTTTTCTATCCTAAATACACATAAAAAAATAATCCAGTCTGTACTTCTTAAATAAACATAAGCAAAAGCCACAGCTGATGGGAAATAGGAATTTCTTGGCATTTTCTTGTATTTGGGGTATGGATTAAGCTTCCCATTGCATTACTCATTTTAGAAAACAAGGAACTGGTGTAATAGTCAAAAATACACCAGCTTCAAAGTGCAATGTAACCTTTTATTTACATTGCTCACTTTCTGGGGCATAGGCACAGCTGGGAGAAGTTCAGAGCTTGCAGGTAATCTGTTTAATTTGGAATTCCTAACTCTTGGCCCCAAGAGCTAGAGGAATTAAAGCTTTCAGCTTTTGACAATGTGCATGTCCCCAGAGCAAAGGCAGGCCCAGTTCTTGCAAACACCTCTCACTGCTGCTTGTTTCTGCCTTGGTCTTGGGGGTGGGGGTTATAAATCAGATGGTGGGTACTTTAAGGCACAAGCTTAAAAAAATTGACAACTTTAAGGGTATCAACACAACCCATCACAATTCCCAAGCAGAGACAACACTTTCCTTGGCAGGGAAAAGGGCTGGGCAGAGGCTGAGACACTCTCCAGTGAGGATGATGTCACAGGGTTTGGGGTGTGGGGGACTCCCCACCATGAGGTCAGGGACAGATGGTGACAGCACTGCCGGTCCCTGCACACCAGGAGAGCATCCGGAATGCAGCCAGGGAGGGATCCTACAGGCACTGCACCATGAAGGCCCGAGGAAATTCCAACTGCCCTGCCTCTCAGGGTCATGCTTTAAAAGACTGTGAGCTGATACGAGATTCATACCAGAGGGAAAACCTATGGGAAGCTCCCAAATGGAAGATGAAAGAAAAGCAGCCAGAGCCACATCTCTGGTAACCATTCAAGGCTGCTCAGCTGCAGCTGAAGTGGAGCCTCCCCAGAGAAGTAGCTCTTGCTGACAAGAGGAGCAGGTTGGATGGTGAGGATATTCCACTGTATGTGAAAATTTAGCACAGCTACTCAAAACAATTCCCATCTTTGCCACGGATAGTCACTCAAACCTCAGCTGTTACACACTGTAAAAAAACTCCTTTTCATGTGCAGATCCATTTTGGGAGTCCTTCCCTAACACTCAGATGTGAAGACATTCCAAAGCTGTCTCAAAAAGACAACAAAACATCACGCATGACTGGTCTTGTGTGTAACACCATCAGCTTCAAGCACTCATCCCATACACAGTGAGCCGTGATTCCCACACCCTCCCTCACCCTGCTCCAGCAGTCACATCACCATGGGTGAGTCACACCAGCTTTGTCCTTCACTGTTTTCTTAGTGGGGAATAGGAATCAAGGCAGAAAAGCCTAGAGACATTTTACCGGAAGTGTCTGTATGATTTCATGGAGACAAAACCAAAGGTATTTCCCAAAGAGATTGAGAGATTTTTACAAATCACGGCCACACAGCCACCTGGGATCTGCACCATCGCACCTCTCAAGGATTTTTTTTTTTTTTTTTTTTTTGCAGAGCTTGTTATCAGGAGCATAGGTTTCAGGATGAGATAGCATCAACTAAATAGAATAAACTAAAAATAATATTTTTTAAAAATAAAAAGGAAACTAAAATAGAGATCCAATTTAAGTGCCATTGGAAAAGATACTGAAATGCAGACCTGAAGCTGCAAAAAGCAGCAGAGGTCCTCTTACCCCACAGGCCACCTCTCTCACCTGATGGGAACTATAAGGTTTCTTTCAGCAGGTCCTGCACTACTTGCTGTGACTCAGTCCATATCCAGACACCTTACAGAACAAATGAACCAGTGAATATAACAGCACAGAGAAAGGAGTCAGGCAAAAATCAGCCTCCAGCTACCAAACATGGAAGGATCTCAGGCTTGCAACAAGGATTTTCTAACATGAAAAACAGTTATCCCAAGCCACAGCCACATGTAACTATTTTGTTTAAGGAAGATGAAATAACACCTTACATCACACCACAAACTCTGCATAATTCTGGTACATAAAGAGCCATATATGGGTATACACTTAGAACCAAAGTGATAAAACCCACATTTATCTCCAGCACAGCTGTCAGAATAGCAAACAGCAGTACCCAAAACGAGTCTCAGCACCTTTCTCGGGTACTTCAGCTCGAACTTCTTAGTCAGTTCCTGCAGATGACACCCACAGAGTTCCATCCTGGATGTCCTGTCTCGTGGGCATGTTCCCCACCTCAGAAGGTGACAGACTGCACCAGGGCTCACTAACACACAGCTAGGGGCCCAGGGTTCTGTCCATCTTTGGGATCCAGGCTGGGAACAGAGAAGCCAGGACAGGGTGGATCCCTGCTCATGTCCCATTTGCTGGCAAAGGGCATGGCCAGGAAAACCCTCAGGAAGAAAGTCTGCTGTCAAAAACAGTAGGAACAGTTTTACTAGATCAGATTAGAACTGGATTAAATCCTGAGAACCCCAAAATGGTTCCCTATGTTTCAGTGAACATCTTTAACAGAAGAAAGCTCACTTTTCCTAGAAGAAATAACAAAAAGACTGATGAAATCAACATTAACTACTAAGTGTTTTTATTTTCTTCCTTTCTGGATATCACAGTGCCTTCTCAGACACATCGCTTGTGTGCAAGAGGCGACTGCAAGGTGTGGTGCAAGACATGATGGCATCTTCTCAAAGCAAAACAAAATTGCATATAGCAATGCATTGTGAAAACTTCTTAGGTTTTTTAATGTTAGGAAGTGCTCACTGCAGACCTGCGACCCTTAAAAGTTTTTTAGCTGGAGGCTAGGTTTTGATCTGTGCTGTTGCACTTAATTTCTTCCCATTATCTGCATAGACAAGGTAGGTAAATCATATTTCGTTCCCTTCACTGTGTTCCTGTCATGTATACAACACAGCTCCCACTCACATTCAGCTCCCTGGGTTGGTCCTGCTTCATCCTCTGAATCATACTCCTCTTCAGCATCACCACAGTGATGGCAGAGCTTACACTCCACAGGCAGATTTTGGAGAGCCAAGGGACATGGGGAGACATCCCAAGTAGGGATTCATGTAAACTGTTTATTGACACCAGATGACATTTTACTGTACAGAAGATTTGTTGGGCTCTTATAATAAAAAAAAAAAAATTAGTCCTCTGGCCTAGAAGAGACAGGAAAATGAATCTATTTTTATTTGCAGTACTTCTGCAGGTCACTAAGTTAATGGAATGTAACTGCATCTACTGAAGCAATTTTTAACTGTGTTTAGGAAACATGTTATTATTAGGAATGCACACACATCCCACAAGTGCTCTGGTCACGGCAGCTCTGCACAGGGCTCTGACAAGTACTTTAACATCCCAAACATCTCCCTCTCTTCTCTTCTCCCCCTGAGCAGAGACAGAGATTTATAATGAACTAAGAAGCAGCAGAAATGCAGTTATGAGTGGGTGTCCCACTTCTGTAATAGCAACAGCCTTTTTTTTTTTTTTTTTTTTTTTAGGACTAAGCTGCTCTCCGGATTAAAAAAAAAATAAAAAAGCCTGAGTATTTTGGCACACAGATCACATATCAAAATATTAAGCTGGCTGTGGTCAGAAAGAAGTTTAAACTGGGTCCTCTGCTAGTGTTTGCAGTGTCCAAGGGAAGGGAGGGATAAAATGCCACAAAGAATACACAGCACAGAAGAACACTTCAAAATTCTTGCCACTAATCTCAGACTGAGTAGTAAAAGGTAGGGAAGCTAACAGAAATACTGTATTTAGGAAAATCACTGAACAGCACAATTGTGCCTTTCTTTTTTTAAATTTAGCTTTAGTTCTGAGTCAGTTTTTATATTTGCCCTCAAAACTGCCTCATGCTTTAGTGTCCAACAAACACATGGCAATACCATCCTGGAGTATAATCCATGGCATAAGATTTGTAGAGGTCTTGTAAACATGAACTGTCTGACAGCTGTCAGGAACAACTTCTGACAGAACAGCTCTCACCTCAGCTGTGGGATACTCCCCTTCTCCCTGCTTTAAGGCCTTACAGGAATAGGAGCACTAAGGAGAAGATGTGCCAATTAAATCCTTGTTTATTTGGATACAAGTACTTTTAATAGCAACTGATGACAGTCATGTCAGAAAGCGTAATTCGTAACACAGACACCAAAAAAAGCCTCATTTGGGTTCCTCTCCAAAAGCCTTTTAAGACAGACACGTGGGCAGCCTGCTTTTCTGAAGCAGAAGATGTCAGCTTAAATTTATACCAATCAAAAACAGAGGAAAAGGAGTGGTGGACTAGAGGGATCTTGTTTACCCAAACACAATGTCAAACACTGCCCAGGATAGTGCATCTCTGTTAATGCCCACACACAGACTAACTTAAAAACCTAAAAACTTAAAAGCCTAAAAATCTTGCTCTTGATCATCAACAAGCTGGGCCATTAAGTTTGCAAACCCAAATACTGAAGTGACAGAAAATAACACTTACTACATATTCATGAGGGAGAAGGAAAACAATCAGAACAGAGAATGAAGCAAGGACCTCGTACATGCCTTGGGGCAGGTTTTCCCAGGGGTGTGATTTACAACTCCAACATCAGGTATATGCAATCTCTGGCCACGATCTCTGCTGTACAAACCACTCCTAAACTCAGCCACAACTGGTTACAGAGCACAGTGCTCAGTTCTCCACTCACTAACAGAGGCAAGAAAGCAGCTAATCTTTCCTCATAGCATTTTCTCCCCCTGCACAAATCAGGGAACACAAAATGTTGTCCTCAGCTACTGCTTTTTCTTCTTTCACAGCTACAAAAGACTCTCAGTCCCCAGACAGGGCAAAGAGAGTTAACACCAAAATGAACAGTTCATCTTTAAAAGTCTCAGGCTCCAAAACTTCTGTTCCCTCCTCCCCAGTCAGTCATTACCACTCTCCCCCAAAAAAGCTAAGCCCTGTTTGCAAAGAAATCAGTCAGGGTTTCTCCACCTCACAGAAAAAACACTGGGGAAGCATAGAATTGTGTAACTTTCGCCTGGGTCCGGAAAACAGCTTAGTCAGCAGTTTTCTCAGCACACTTGTTTGCCGCAATTATCAGAACAGTTACACCTTTAAAAAAAGTTTTCCTGGAAAGCCCCCCTTACCTAAAGGCAGAAAGGGCATATTTTCTACATTTCTTTTTCTCATTTACACTATCCTTGAAACTGCCGGGGTCTGCACTCGGGGGACATACGGGCAGTGCAGTTCAAACATCCCAGTCCTGTGCAGCACATCCTCTGCATCCGCTCCGTGTGTTTTCCCAAAGCTTTGCGCCCCGGCTGGATTTATGGGAGAGATTTTTGCAGCAACGCTTTCAAACACCGTGAGCCTACGTGCGTACTTTAACATCATCGGCCGAACCACTAGAAAACATGAGAGAGGCTCCAGGAATTCAATTCACTTCGAGCATTAAATAAAAACACTCCTGGCTTGCCCCAGTCTCCTCCCCAACAAGGCAAAAGTCATGGGAACGTGATCCCGTAGGATGCCCGGCACCCAAACCCTCCCGATTTCCGCCGTGATTCAAAGCCCCGGGTAGCCCTGGGCAAAACCATCCCCTTTTCCCCACTTCTACGTGAAAAGAAGAGGAAAGGAGGAGGGGGAAAGAGGAAAAAAGGGAAAGGAAGGGAAAGGAAAAGGAGGGAAGGGAAGGGAAGGGAAGGGAAGGGAAGGGAAGGGAAGGGAAG
>JAGMWU010000130.1:0-79719 GCA_018697195.1 Certhia americana | reverse complement strand
GAAGGGAAGGGAAGGGAAGGGAAGGGAAGGGAAGGGAAGGGAAGGGATTTACAAAAAAAAAAAAAAAAAGAAAAGAAAAAGGAGCCAAGCATTTTTGTTAAACGCATCACGCTCTTACACCAAAACAAAAGAGCCCCATCCACCGGCCCGTTTCAAGCCAGAACTTAGGGGCTGCGCCTCAACTACCGGGAAAATTCCACTGCGGACGGAGTCCCCCCCGTGCCCCGCTCCTCCGGCCCGGCTCCCCCGGGGCAGAGCCGCTCCGTACCCGCTCCTTTACCCGCTCCTTACCCGCTCCGGTCCCGCTCCAGGGCCCTCCCGCCGCCGGGAGCGGAGCAGCGGCCGCGGCCGGGCCGGGGGCGGCGGCCAGGACAGGCTCCGCCCGGCACATCCCGCGGGAGCATCCCCCGGCACGGCGGGAAAGACAGGGCATCCCCCGCGGAGCCAGAGCGGGCAAAGCTCCTCCGGGGACGGGAGATCCCCCGAGGACATGCGGCACGAGGCTCGGAAAACGTCGGAGTATCCACCGGGATTGTCCGGCTGTGCCACCTGAAGCGATAGAAAGTCCTCCGTATGCTTTCCTCTCCGCACGCACCTACTAGAGGTGACACGGTGCCATGCAGAAAGACTGCTCCCGAAAGGCCGGAACGCAGGGATAGAATGAAGAAGGGGAAAGCACCTATAAAACCCTGCAGAGCATTCCCAGGGACATGGAGCAGAGCTGCCAGGGACTGCACACACCCAAACTGCCCGTCTGGCAGGCTGACAGCTCACCCAGAGCAGCGAGCTCGAGTTTCATGTGTAATCCATCCAAAATTCTTCGTCGAACATTATACATCCATGTCAGCTCCACTGCATTCCAGTGGCTGAAATCTCCCTTGTATTTTAATAAAGAAGAATTTCCTTCTGCAAACTGGTTTCTTTTGTCCCATTTAGCTCCTCTCTAAAGTTTTCTTACGTTTTCTGTGAAAATGAAGCAATCCTACCTCTGTTTTACACATGGCAAGTACTAATCAGGCTCTGTCTGCATTTGCAATAGAGCAGAATTTGTAGAAGTCTTGTAAACATGAAAAAACTGTCTGACAGCTGTCAGGAACAACTTCTGACAAAACAGCTCTCACACCTCAGCTGTGGGATACTCCCCTTCTCCCTGTTTTAAGGCCTTACAGGACTACAAGCATTAAGGAGAGTTCAGTACAGTTTTCCCTACAAATAAATTCTTCTGTAACCTTAACACCATTACACAAATTGCACTAGCATGAACATCAGCCTTAAACATCAGGTTTAAAAAGTTCTATGACCATTATCTTAATTTTTTAAAAATCCAGTGCCAAATTCAGCACGGAATGCTGTCACCATAATTTAACCAGTAACTTGCAAGCCAGTGAATCTTTATATTCTTCTCTCTTTGAGGGCCTTTCTCGAGCACTGCCAGACTGAGGCCTCCAGGCTCAGAGCACAGGGTTAGGCAGCTCCACCTGCCCCCCTCATCACAGCACCTCAGCCCTGGAAGTGCCAAAACCTCATCCCAACCTCTTCCCTCGGGAATTCCATCCCTGTAAGTCTTCTGCCCTTGAAACCCAGGCCTGGTGTCAAAATTGTATCTCCATAAAAATTGTATCTTCCATAAACAAGGCAGTCTTCTGCCTTCTCCCAGGGCACACTCAGCCCCTTAGCAGAAGGAATCAGTGGATCAAAACCTCCTGCTTTGCCAAAATGCCAGAAAGTTTGAAATAATTTCTAGTATTTTTCTACACACTTCAAAATGAGTTCTTCAAACTCTCGTGTACTTCTGCACAACATTCAATGAAACCTTTTTTTCCTGTTTAGCTCCCACATTAGCTCTTCCTAATGGTTTTCAGGTGGGAAAGGTATTCATTTCTCATATCCCCTTATCAAAGCATCCATACCTAAAAATAGATCTAAAAATAGATTTTCCTTTGCTGAGACAAGTGTATGTATTTTCAAGACAATTCTTCTCCAGTAAATTCTGCTATCACTTTATCTTCCAAAATAATCCAGTGCAATATAAACTCAAGCATCAGAGAAAAAAGACCCCTGGCACGGAGATTTAAATTTCCTTAAAATAATTTGACTTTGATGAATAGTATATGCAGAGCAAATTAGAACTATTAAAAGTTATTTCTACTGTAAATACAATTTGAAGAGCATTTCACATAAAGATACAGTATTACATGTTGCTAGAGGCAGTTACAAAACTCATTCAGCATTTTACAACAACAAATTCAGTTTACATTGCTGACTATATTTAAATTGATCTTAACATGATTTGCAGTATATTGCCCTTTTTATAAAATGTGTACTATGACTATTTTGTCAAAAGTGAAACCTCTCAGTTCATATCCAGCTAGATAAAACCAAATACTTGTAAGTAGAGACAGAAAACACTTGTTTCTAGACTTACTTTAACTCTTTGCTCTACTGCTTTGCTCCTATTTTTGAAAAAAAAATATTCTGCAAAAGTTCCTAAGAACTACCTCTGTATTTTATTTTGAAAAGTCAAATTCTTCTTCTCTTCCCATTTAATGAATCCATCTTTCACTTATTACAATTGCTATTAAAAACTGATATTCACTATTTAAATGATGTGTATTTATTATGTATAAATTTGTTATAGACATTTATCATCCTAATGTCCTTTCTGTGAGAAACTGAGTCCTTGTTGGCTTCAAATGTTCCTGACCTCATGGGCTAGGTCACTACTGTAAGAGAAACTTGTTCTTGCCTGCTTGTTTGGACTAAAAATAAACCTGACTTTCCAGACTTCAAAAGAAACTTCTGTTTAAGTAGCTTGTCCCCTCTCCAGGTTCATGTTTTGTGTCCAACCCTGCACGTGTTACAGACAATTTGAAGTCACTAATGCACACAGAAGGTGCAGCACCAGTTCCAGGGTTACAGCCGTTCCCTATGCCAAAGGCTGCAGTTAATGAAACTGCACTGAAATTCTCTGTTCAGACTTTTTCAAACTCGTAACTTCATTACAACAATCTCTCTTGGATACAGCGTTCTGCAGTCACTATTTAAGCACAAACTGAAGACTTTTAAATCCAAGAGAAAAGGCTTTAAGGGGGAGCAGGCAAGGATGAAGGCTCTCTCTGGGGCAGAAAGGGGAATGTGTGGAGATGTAAGGACTTCTCACACCCATTGCAGAAGCAAAGGACTTTACACAGACAGAACCTGCAGGAAGCTACATGCCACCATTGACTAGATGCCAGGCTAATTCATGAAAGAATCCCTAGTGCCTAAAATAACTGGAAGTTACCTGGATTCTTAAACCCACAAAGCTTAACTCTTCTCAGGACAAAGCCATGTTGCTTATGGGAGACCGTAACTACAGTTTTGACACTGGGCCTGGGGTTCAAAAGCTTCCTCATTAATTAGGACCTCATCAGCTTAGAAAGTTTTGGACTCACAGGGTAAATCAATGCTAAAACAGATAAATTTTTCTTTTCACTGCTATCTCTGCAATTTCCATGTAGGAAGTTTATAACCAGAATTCTTTCAGGGTTGTTAGGGAGGTGTCTTGCCCTGCAAATAAAGCCCAAGGAGAATCACACACTTGTTTTTGCAGCTCAGCATTGCAGCAATTCGAGTATTTGCCTCTGTAAGGAGCTGGGTGACTCTGAATGAGCACTGAGTGTCCAAAGCTGCCTACACGCACAGCAGAGGCAGACAAGGAGCGCTGCCCCAGGCAAGTTTCCATGTGCTGCAGTTCACAGCCCCGCTCAGGCTCTGCTTTACAAATGTCCCCCAAAGCTCTCCTCTGTCCCCCTCTGTAACCAAGCTGGCAGGGCTGCAGCCACAACTGCGCTTAAAGAACGTTTTGAATTTTGTGATTAAAAGAATTATTCAGGAATTTGGGCAAAAATGGCCTCTTCTAAACAAACGTGGTTTGAATTCACAGCTGAGCAATACTGCAGGTAGTGACAGAGGCAGAAAACGCAGAGTAGGACAGAACAAGCATTCTTAGAGAGGCTTCCAGCCTTCGTGGGAGGAAGTAATCAGACCTCTGGCAGCAATTACAATTTTTACTGCATAAGCTTTGTTTTTATTATGACCCTGCTGTTGCTAAGATAGTGCTCTCAAATTACCTTACATACAGACTGTATTAAACAACAGGTTTGTCCAATATACAGGGCCAGATGGTTTTCCAAATTTTAATATATCATTGGATTTACACTATTAAAAAAAACCCCACAGCCTTGACACTGCTCAGCCAAGCCAGTAAATAACTTCTCCCTTCTCCTGATAGGCACTATGTGGATACAAAGTTTATTTCCTTTCCTGTTTGCAGTTGAGACCTTGCAAGTCAGAGCAAATCCGGTTTTTGGAGCAGTGGGAAGCACTGTTCAACAGTGAAGTCAGCATCCAGGAAACATGCTGGGCCCAAAGACCTTCACACCAAAACTTCATCTGCCAGAGAGGGAAGGTGGGGCAGGTGGAGCAACAGGGTTATAAATACAAATTAGGAATGAAGTTGACTTGGGGAAAAGGGAAAATAACCATATCAACAGCCAAAGGTAGGAAAACAAACTGTCCCAGCCTGGATATTTTACACCCATCAAGATCATGGCACCATCATGCCATGAAGTGTTGAACTGGTTCAGAATGAAGCTGAAGGGATTAACAAAAGACATGACAAACACCTGTGGGGCTGACAATTTTGTGTCTCTGAAACGTCATAGCTGAAGGCCTATCAGGATTCTTTCTTTCCTAGGGAAAGCTTCTCACTTTCCCAAGAGAAATTGTGTAAACATATTCTCTAAACAATATCCTTTCTCAAAACAACAGGTGGTGTTTTTTCATCCTTGTTTTCCATAACATAGAATGTACTGTTTCTTTTACTTAGCCAATGGTAATAGGGAAGGCAGTGCTCCCATTCTCCAATCACTTTTTACTTAGTGAAGTATCTTATATAAGGTGCTCCATTTTGTTAATAAAGATTCCTCTTTTCAGCCTTCTGATGAACTTATTTGGAGTCTGTGTGTTTCTGCTCATAAATAACAGCGACAAACACCACCAGCTTTAAACCAACACTTTAGCTGATTGCTGTTTAAATCATAGATGGAGCAATTTAATCATTGTTCAAACAGCAAGGAGATGCACCCTTGCACAGCTTATGACGACAGCCTAAGATTCCTGTTTTAGAAGCTAAGCTTTCAGGCAGGGAAACCTCTGACCTCCAGGAGCTTAAGGCCTTTTAAAATAGACAATGGCTTTGGTGCTTCTTGGGCAGTTTCAAACTGATGAGACAGTGGTTCTTAAGAGGGCAATCTGGAAGTTAAATTAATGCTTGATTACAGCAGATATTTATATTGAACACACAGGATGGTTACTGGGGATGTGCTTCCAGAAATCTAGGACAGCTGAAGATTTTGAAAGCCTTGAAAGTGTTAGTATAGCTTTAAAACAAAGTTCAAAAAGATTTTTTGAAAATCCAATTAGAACCGTTAAAATAGTGCTGTTTTCTGAATTAGCCACTTAAGCCTGAGAGTGAGTGATTATTCATGAGGCACCCAACATTATGGAGAAATGAATTAAGCACTCAAAAAATGCTTTAAAAACTTGTGTGTCATAGTGAACTGTCATTAAAAAAGATAACAGACATTTGGGCTTTTCTCTAACCATGGTTTTACACTGTATTGTGCTAAAGGTTTTTACACTTTACAACACTTTCTCACTGGTTTCCCCAAATAACCACCTAGAAGACAAACATCCACACTCTATAATTTTGAAGATTAATTCTAGCAGTAAAACTTCCTTGCCCAGATCTTGCACATTACATTATACTCCACACATACCATTGCAAACAAAGTAGTTCAGAATCATTTTTCTGGAAAACTTTGCCTCAAGGATGAATTTTTGGCTTCAATGTTGAAAAAAGTCTTCATGTTTTTTAATAGCAAAGCCTTGTGCAGTATCCCTTTAGACATTTAACAGCATTTGAGATATTGAGAAAGATTCAGCATCATCTGGTTAACAGATAACAAGGACAAGGAGTTGGTATTTCTACTTGATCCAGTTTCTAATGTCACTGAGTTAAATGTAATATCCTGTGGCCCCATACAACACTACTACAGCAGTATCCAAAACACTGATTTAAATTTCCTTTGTCAGATTTTATTTTTGAGTATTGATAGTTTACAGTTGTCTAGAACTTACTCAAAACAGTTCCTTGGAAAACTGAAGGCAGCCAAAGTGATCAAAATTGTCTCTTCTTGAGCATGGTTACTGGTTGGTGAGGGGGACGCCCAAATACATTCCCAAATAACACTGCAAAGAAAAATTGCTGATAAACTGATGTACATTGGAATTGCACATAAATGCCTATACATTCTACAGGAATTCCAGCTTGGATACTGAGGTACACTCTGAACACGCATTTGATTTTTTTAATGCAAATTCTAAACACATGCTGTTTTTATTCAGACATGTAAAAAATGGCCTAGGCAAAATCTTTTTCTAAATGCAGCAACCTGTGAGAAGTAGTATCAGTAAAAGAAGTATGAGTTCAGTAATTTGATTCAGAGAATTAAAATAACTGGATTAGTACCTTCAGTGCAAGATGAAAGCTTGCAGAAAAGGCAGCTTCAAAAGAACTGGAAGAAGGCAATTAGCTTCCCAACCCTAAAGGAAACAGTTGAAGCTCTATCTGCTCCCACAAAATGGCTGGAGAGAAAGCCAACACTTCCCAACCCTCATTAGCACCAGCACATAATTCTTAATTCAACACCAGTAAGAAACCCTGCAGGCCCTTCCCATCTCCTCTCCCTTTCACAACCACTTCTACTTTGCATTTCTGAAAAGAAAACTATCAGAACAAAGAGAAGCACTAAGAGCACCTAGAATGGTGTAAGTACATCAGCAACAGCTGGAACACCCCACCACAATGTCACACCCTGCAGCCTGGGCATAGCCAGAAGGAAGGAAAAAGTCAAGCTGGTTTCATGTGGTTGATTTTATTATTACATACTGATAATACATTTCAACACATCTGATATCAGAGTAAACCCACGTGGGACAAATAAGTGCCATAAGGGAAATTTCTGAACAGAAGACTGGTGTGGAAAGAGTGGAGCAGCACAGCATCTGATTGAAAAAAAATAAAAAAATAAAACCACACAACCAAAAAACCAACCAAACAAAAACCCAACCCAAAACCATCAAACCCCACCCCCCATAACAAATCAATGCCGTGAAAACTTGTGATATTAAACTTCACTTGAAAAGAAATTAAAAAAAAAAAAAATCTTAGGAGAGGCCTAAAGTTCACAAAGTTCTGAAAACACAGGAAAAGCCAAGTGAATCCATCACAACTCAATTCCATGACAACCTTTTGCAAATTGAGTGTTTAAATCTTCTACATATTTCATATTCTTTTGTACTGTAAGAAAGCACAGTAAGCTGATCTATTCTACACACATTATTTCACTCTTTTGGGGCAAATGACAATCACAGTTTCCTCTAGCCTTAAACAGCTATTTCAACCAATATATATATACATATACACATGTGTAAACAAAATGTTACAGAAATGGCTTAAAGCAATTTCATTGAAGTAGCCCAATTCAGCTATTTGTGCTCTTTACCTCCAAAAAAATCCAAAGTGCCAAACACAAGCAGGAAAGGTTTCCACCGTTGCAGTCTAACAATGATCCCGCTTACTTGGTGAATTTGTAAAAATCATTTCAAGCCACAATTCCAATTAATTCTAGAGGGCTGAGAACAGGAGTAATACATTTACAGTAACTGCACAGCTTGCATGGCCAAAAAAAGTCTCCAAACTCATTTTTAAACTGTTATTAACAAGTAATGGAATGTACATGTGCTGACCATTAAATATAGAACTCAAAAAGAGACACCTACTGCACCGATCCAAATTTCTTAACACAGAAAATTATCTGAAAATATACAAAATCTGAAGTTGTTACATGAAATCAAAACCTGGTTTTAAAAAGTGCACAGTAAAAACTGAAGGTAATTACTATATAAATTATCCACAGAGTGTGTATTTCCTGGTTAAGAGCCAATGTGAAGGTCTGTTCTATCTGTTATGAGTTCTAAATATTTTAAAGCCATTTACAGCACCAATTCAGTTTTTACTAGACCCAATACCAGCCTCTGCTTCCTGGAACCAACAGGAACTGGATAATGAATGGTCACTATCTGCATCCTGTGCAGCAGCAGCTTCCAAAGACTTGGCTGTAAACTATCGATTTTTGTTCTTTTTAGAATTTCCCTGCAACGAGAAACAAGCAAAGAGAATGTTATCATTCAGGTAAGGAAATCTAGACAGCTAACATACAAAATCTGATGTCTGATACTTTATGCTTACAGCAAACAAGGTACAGTCAGACTGAAAATGAACAGTCCACAGACTTCAATTTTGACAGATTGTAACCATTTGCTCTGAAAATTCCCCTATTTCTATAAGCACAAGAGAGGCAAGTACCAGATACCTCAAACAAGCACAACAATTCCTTACTACAACTGAAACCTGTGAAAGACATTTGAGGGAAAAGTCCCAAGACACTCAACTGTATTGATACCACTAATACTGTAAGGGCAGTGAAGGCAAGTCCAATAATAATCTACCTTCAGGTGCTACTCCAAATAACTTCTTATAGAATAATTGCATCAAATTAAAAATCAATCCCCCACCATACCGGGGATTTTTTCCAAAATAAATTTTATTTTAATTCAGGTTGTACAGATTATTCCTAGCTCAGAACAAAGTTTGTTCCACAGCTAGCCAACTCACTTTTGACCTGCAGTAATTCCACAAAGGAAATGTGGAGCTTAAAATAAAATTTTGTGCAATAGTTACTTGCTGGCAATTCTCAGTCTTCCTATTTCCTGAAGATAACATTTGTTTTCAATCTAACCAACAACCCTCTCCGAGTGATAAGGGCTTTAACTGCATCGTTTGGATTTCAACTGAATCTCTTTCTACATTTGGTAACCTTTGAAAACCCCTGTGGCACCTGCTGGGAGATTCTGAGGTCCTTACAGACAGAGTACCAATTCAAGTCTTAGAAGTATTGGCAAGTGAGACATTTCAGAAAACATTAGTTTATAAAAAAAAATTATAAAAACATTAAGTGCTACAGTCAGTATGCAGCCAAGAGCTTGCTTCTGGAAACACAAGGACTTATACACCACAAAGTAATTTTAAAGAAAACAATGCCAAGTTAAAACACTCATAAATCTGAAGAAAAAACAGGGAGAAGAGTTAACTCTAAAAGAAAAAAATCAACATCATGGGATCTTTAATCAGAACATGGATTTTTAAAAATTATTTTTATTTTTTTAGTCCTTCAGTAACACCTGCTTCCATGCATCCCACAATTAAGATGAATAATGATAATTTATTTGTTTCACAGTTGGACAAGTAAAGGGCAAAGGCCTTCACAACATCTGTTCCTCCCTAGAAGCATCAGAACAGGGTAAAACATGTTTTAATCACTGGCAGCTCAAAAGAGCAGACTTCTGTATTTTTCATTATTTGGTAAGTTAAAAGTCTGTTTCTCACAAGTGGGTAGACTCCTTGCCTGATAAAGAATTTAAGTGTGCATTTCAAGTTCATAGAAGAATACAAGTGGCAACTTTTTTTATTCCTATACGAGGATGAGGGACAGATGAGTTAGAATATGGAAATAAAATAGAGAAAGAGATCAGCTGCTAAGGACAGAGTATGCTGCAACCAAAAGGAGTGCAGAAGGGACACTTCTACCTAGGACTTATCATATCCACTCAGCCTCACCAGCTGGATTTACAAATAGTTCCATTTTCACCACATCTAAACCAAAAAAATGGTATAATCTGCCATCAGAGTGTACACTTTGAGAACCTAATGTGAAACAGTGACATGAAGAGTGTGTTCTTTCCCACATGTATGTTTTGCAAGAATCTTTTCTTCACTGAAACTTGAAAGAGCAGGTTTGGAGTTTTCTTTCCAGCTGGCTCAGAGTAAGAGTTAGATCTTGTGAGCTGGTTTGTCCAAGGGCAGCACTGCAGGAACACCAAATATAACCCTCACACCCCCAGCTGCAGTCAGAGGCCCGTGCCAGCACTTCCATCTCACCTTACTGGTCATCTTTAGTGTATCAATCTCTTCCCTCTGCTTAGTCAAGGTTTCATTCATACTGCACAGATGGTCACTCATCATGCTTAACTGGTCCTCATAGCTCCTCTTTGTCGTCATCAATTCATCCTAAGGGAAAAATAAAATAACCAGAGGCCCTGGCTCAGTATTAGTAATACCTGGCAAAGCAGCACACTTCCACCTCCACTTAGTAAGTTCACTTTTGATGCTGAGTGTGTGCAATTCAGCTAAAATAAAAAAAAACAAAAACCAACTGTTTTATGAAATGAAGTCAACAGCTACTTTTCTTTTATCTGAAGTCTCATGCATGGTTCCTTCCCTTTATTTTGGTGTTGTTTCCTTTAGATTTTTCCCCCACCTTTTATTGCTTACATAAAAGAGTAACAGCTAAGATTTCCACCCTTGCTTCCAGGCAGGAAACAAGTAATGTTTATAGGGTTAAAGCACGGCCTGCACAAGAACACACCTGGCCTCCAAAGCTGGAGGAATCACCATTCCACATGCAGCTACAGAGAGTTATGATCTCTCTGAGGTTACAGAGACAAGGGGGGATAGTGTGCATGACTAGAACACAGCAATGAAGGATACACACACTTTAGGAAGGACAGAAGGGAAGAACTCATGCTCTGTGAGAAGTGGCTTGAAGACTATTAAATCTCATAAGTAGAACAACATAGTGGTATGACAGGCATCTGCTGCAAGCAGATAAAAATCTCTCATCCACAGACCCTGATCCTCATAAGAGATTTTAACTACTCTGACACACCCTGGAAGGGCAGCAAGGTGGAACACAAGCAACTGAGGAGTTGTCTTGAGTGTGGCAGAGAACTTCTTGATACCAGTGATCAATGGGACCAAGAGATGCTCTCTTCTGGACCTGTGACTCACAAACAAGGAAAAGCTGGTCAGGGATGTGAAAGCCAGTGGCAGCCTTGGCTGCAGTTATTATGGGTTAGTGGAATTCAGGATCCTGAGGGAAGCAAGATGAATAGCAGAATTACAGCAACCCTAGACTCAGAAGAGTAGATTCTGGCTTCTTTCAAGGTATGCTTGGAAAGGTCCCAGGTAAAACTGCCCTGGAAGTTACAGGGGCCCAGAAAAGCTGAATGATCAAGGACAGAATGAGGAACAATCCAATGCCTAAGATGGAGTGACTGTGGCAGAAGACCAGCATGGCTTTATAGGAAATATCGAGTTCCACAGCTTGATCTGAACTCTGCTCTGACCAAAGGAGGGGGACAAAGCACCTTCAGAGGACCACAGACTACTAAAAATACAAATGGTGTGTGCCTGCTATCTTTTCCTAAGAAGTTTAATATGAAGTTGGAAATTAACATCTCATGCTGAGTTCAACATTGATTGTGGAATTTCTTAAAGGAACAAATTAAAAAAGTGTTTAAAAAGGATTGTTCATGGGAACAATAGTTCAAAGCTTCTAACATTATATTCCTGGCCTATATGGAGCAATTTTGGTACTCACCACCACAGACAGATAAACAACGATATGAACTAAGTGTGAAGAAAACACAAAGGAATTTATGAATTGTGTATTTATTTATACATTATTGTACTACTGGCTCCTTTCTCAGCTGTGTGGAGGAGAAGGACAAAGGGACAGGACACTCACAGGATGGTGTAAAAGCTGATTTTTGTTAACAACAGCTTCTTAAAGATTACCCCAAAACTATCTTTGCCTAATTAGGTATCTGTATTAAAAAACCCAAATCAATCTGGCATTTTTTAAAACTTTCAGACCCAGGTGCAAGAAAGGACTAAGAATTCCTTGTATAATCTGAAATCAGTCAAACAACCACCCCTTTTGACACTACAACTCTCTCATTTTCACGAAAATCCTTGACATCAAATGTTCTAGAACACACAGGTTTTGCCACTACACCCTCTTCTTGGAAGCATGTTCCACTCCGACTTCATACCTGGGATTTAAAGTGTATTATTTAAGGTTCTTCTCTACATACCAATAGAGTTTTTATATTCCACAACTCAGGATCTAGTAATGGCACAGCCAGGCTAGATGGTTGTAATTTTTCTGCTCCAACTTCCCCTTACACATGATTACAGAATTCATCTATTACAATACTGAACAATTTACTTGCCTGTAACCTGGTGATGTTTTGACTGGCAAGCTTCAACTCTTCTGTGAGGGATTCCTTGGACTTCTCTGCCAAAGAAAGTCTTTTGGCAAGTGCTCGACACTACCAAGAACAGGATAGGGAGGGTACAAGGGAAGAAAGTCAGTTCCAGAGTATTGCCTTGTGGCATCCTTAAGTGCTTGCTTTGGACTCTTCCATCTTTCTGTGATACTTGGATTTCAAGAAACCCAGAGCTTATGCACAGTTTTAAATGCAGAGGTATTGGAATAGTTAACATTAAAAGCTTCATTTTACAGAGCTCCCATGTTGCCAATCCTCTAAATATCATATTTTTCACGTAACTGCTACAAAACTTTTCAGAAGTGAAAAGCAATACAAACAGCTCACTTCATACAAGGCTCAAATACCACAGAAAAGATGGTTCCTCCATACTCTGCCATCTTCCATTAAAAAAGAAATACTTAAGAGGATTTGCTCTCTTAACCTGGAGCTCTGGTGTATTCCACATCGTTTATTACACAAATCAAAATAGCCACTACTTTCAAGAAAAGTTCCCTCATGACTTGAAATGAAAAGGAAACCATAGATACAGTGAATCATCTTGTTCATTCTTGCAGTATAACTTCTGCCTAAGAGCCAATTTTCTCAGGGGAGCTGTTTCCATCACTTCATAATACACTCAAATATTTTTGAATGACATCAGCACCACTATAAAATTAAGTCAAAACTTCCTTGGAAACTAAAGCCAGCTGCTTCAGCTTATGTGAACAAACCTATACATGACACACATTATACTTCTTAATACAGCCAAGACAAGGCTACCAAAGGATTTATTAAACATAAGAAGTTCTTTTACAGTATCTGTTTTTATGTATGCTAGACCACAGTAAAAAATATCCCAGGAACAGATTTTTATAAAACATTATGCTCCTTATATTGAAACTCACTATCACAGCACTTGCCTGTGGGAAGTTCAAAAAGAGATTTACTGCCATTGCCTGCATGCTCACCTCAGCATGGAAGTGCACTGATTTGCTGTCAGCAAGCTGCAGGTGAGAGGTCAGCTCTGCTATCCTGGCCATGTAGTGAGTTTTTATCAGGTCTTCACGAGACTCAACATCTGGAGCCTGGCAAAGAAAAATTTAAGCAGACAACATTTATGTTTAGTAGAGAGAATACCTGAATCACAACATTGCCTGTATACAGACTTTTTTTCCTTCTTTCCTTCTGAGGCCTGGCTGCTCTATCAAAAAGTATCAAATTCCCCAAACACAAGAGACAAATTACAGCAGGCCACACTGCAATTTGTCACTCTGATGGGGCCTCTTAATGTCAGATTTCCTTACAGGACAAACAGCTGACTGAAGAGGTAAGAATTTAACTTGCTTTTATATATCAGGAGTCTGACGAAGATGAAAATACACAGAAATGAACAGCTTCCACCTACATGAAAACTTACTGTCTCTTCCCAACAAGGAAGAATTCCTTCAGATAAATGTATTTCAGAAATTTACAGAAGTCATAACTCTTGCTAATGTTGTATGTTCCAGAAGTCTCTTTAAAAAGAAAATAAAAAATAAAAAAGCCAAACAACTCAGTAGTTTACAGACTAATCCACTGGAGTCATCTTTCACATGATTTCTCACTACCTTCAAGTTCAGCACTATGCAGAAGTCTTTAAGAACTTGTATCAGTTTTCATCTAGCCCCCTACCCCTTTTTAATCACACTTTCAGCAGACAAGGAGTGAACTAAACTAGGCATCAGTTCCCTGTGATACCAGAAAGGGAAAGCAAGTGAATCTTACTCTCAGAAGTTTCTGCTGGAGCAAGTGTTACACTATAGCAGGGCTAAATAGTTAACATTTAGTCTGAGAACTGTTTCAAGGTTTGTTTCAGGGTGATCTCTGCTTTTTACCCTAGGCACTGCAGACAGGGTCTTTTATGTAGCTTGAGCCCTTCCTCCAGGGTTAAGAATTGAGGCTTGGAATGTAGTGTGGGCTACTGAGGGACAGACAGACAAGTGTCCTCCTCAAATTACAGAGAGCAGACCCTGACTTCAGTTCACACAGCTCCAAAATGCCTCCATGGGCCAAATAACAGGTCACTAACAGAAGAAGAAAATTAAGGAACACATTCATTTCAGAAATTTGACCATTTAGTATATCCAGACTACACAGTCAACTCGTGCCATTATACAGGAGCATTCTTAGTAATTAGACCTGTGGAATAAGTTTAGCAGAATCAGAACTGAAGTATTTAACAGATGGACTTTAATAATGTTTAAAACAGATTACCTTTTCATTATCAGTAGTTAAAGTCAACATTCCAATCTAGAACAAGGAAGAAAATACACTTAATGAGAACTGCAAAAAAATAGATACCATAGCTGCATTTTGGATTCAGTCATAGAAGGACTTTGAATTTAAACAATCTTGCAACCATTCAGACTGAAATCAAGTTTAAGTATTTCCACCTGTAACATAAACAAGAGTGGTTACATGAGTGCCTTGAACAGAATTAAACCTGACACCAACTCTCAAAAATATATCTCCTGTCTTATGAGGTACACAGGGAAAAGGCAATAAAAGCAACAAGATGCAGCTGGGCTCATTCACATGGTTATGCAACTACTTGATCATATGGAATGAATTCAGAGCCAGGTTAGCACACTGAAACATTACTTGTCATGTTTACGAGGAAGGAAAGTCAACATGGATTTCTTGAATGCCTTCCAAATTACTTCCTTTCCCCTCTGACTAGTAAAGCACTGACAAATCTCTACAGGAGTAGAGTAAGCCAATACCTGGTTTTATGAAAGGGTATCTTCATGGAGAATCAAAGGGCTTTTTCCCCTTAATCTGAACAGGACTAGAGATTTATGTTTCTGGGAAAGAGTCATACAGTATGTTGACCTGTAACATTCTCCTCAAATTCCCAAGGATTCAAATAGAGGATCAAAAACTTAAGATGCCAGTTTATTTCAAAACTGGCGATTTCAAAACAATCCACTTCTTATTTTTATCTTGGAGCAAGAAAGTGGGGAAAAAAAAAAAAAAGAATTCTATTGAATGCTAAGTATATTTATTTCTTACAGATGACTTTCCTGTTAACAGCACTATGCCACTTCAGAAGTGGAATTCAGGGGAAAGGCCAATTCATTTTAAATATGTGCAGTAAACAGGAAAAAGCCATTTACCAACACAGAGGAGCAAGGAAAGAATGCATGCTACATCCAAAAGTAATTGCTCAAACCCAGACTGACCCTAATAAGCCTTCAAACTTGTGTACAAACACTCCCTACCTACTTACATTTGCTTTAACATACCTAGAGATGAATAAAAGTATTGGAAACACAGGCCCAACCCGAGATACACACCACTTGCAAGGTTTCTTAACTACAGACAAATCAGGAGGTTAAGCACTTATTATTTCCCCTTCAGTTACACAGAACTACAAAAGTATCTTCACAATACTAAAGACAGCGAACAAAGTCTCAAAATCCAAAAAGTGCCAAACTCTGCAGAAAGAATTTGCAAGCAGCTTTGCAAATACAAGGACCCCAAGAGTGAATGCTTTTCAATACAGTCAAAAGGCTTTCATTTTTTGTGTTCCACTGATCAAACAGCACTGCGACTAAAGAAAGTAGATTTTTCTCCTGAAGGGAAAGGTCACTTACCAGACTGGTGCTCTTAATAGGTTCTCTCCGACTCTTTTCTGTGGTTTCCTTCTTTTGTTCTGCTATATTTGGCAAAACTGAATGCTCCTGGATAGTTTCAGTTAAATGTCCACTCAGAGAGTTCTTCAGTTTTTGGTTTTCTTTCTCTAGCTTTATTTTAGCTAGCTGGGCCTCCAACATCCAGTGTTCTTTTTCTTGTTCAAGTTTTGCAATTTTCTCCAAACTTTGCTGGACCTTTAGAAGGGAAAGTTTACAGTCCAGGTTATTGAACCCAGGGAGGAAAAAACCCACACACAGGAAATGTTTAAGGACAGTATTATTTTAAAACATTACATAAGTGAGCTAACAAAGTGCAGCAGGTAAACAACCACTGTTTTGAGCTGTGTGTTTAGCTGTGGCTCTTAGTCAAAAATGGCCAATTATTTAATTAGTTAGATACATGCACAGCTCATAAAACTGGCAACACTGTACTAGGCGAAAAACCAAAGGGAAGAATTTTATAAAAACTTGAAAGATATGCACCTGGCACTATCACTACCTTTTTCCACACTACAAAGATAAACTGTCCTCTCCCAGCTGTCCCACCTCACACAGACAGACTCGCCCACTTTGTACAGGAAAGAAAATAACTTTGGAACAGAACACATCTAATCACTGCTCATTTCTGCTGAAATTAGTTTCACTCCTACTAATATACTTAAAATATTGGCAACTAAAAAAAAAAAAAAAAAAACAAAAAACCACCCAAGTATTTGTTTCTGTAACTGTTCAATAACAATGAGTGAAGCACAGGCCGAGTACACAAGGTAATGCCAGTATTAATTAGCTATTCTCATTCATATGAAGCAATGGATAAACTCTGTAGGCCTTTTAAATACCGTGTTACCCACCCTGCTTCACTTCCCAGGAAAAAGTTATGTATATATATATATATATATATGCATACTGGAAGATAAGAGTAATAGATCAGAGTTTCGAACTGAAAAGAAAAATGACTGCTCCTAACCAGTGTTAATAATTCCTGCATAGTCCAAAAGAGGACCCCAATCAGTACACAATGTAAAAAATAATCCTTCAGTATGCCTTATTTCTGTCTTTATTTTGCATTTATTTTAATTATTAAAGACTACCTGACTTCTTATATTTCCAAATGAAGATATCAATGGCATAATCCTGGCTCCTGTATCTATCTACATGTGCATACTGCAGATAACCCAGCCTGACCAGGGTTTTACTTTCAAAACTCTACAAGATATCTACAGTGTAATTTTAAACTTCAGCATACTCATATATACCTAGAAATGACCACAGACACAAATGTGGAGACTTTGATACAAGTTTACCTTCCCAAAATACACTACCAGATGTTATGTTGGTACAATGTATACTACAATACCTGTTGTGCAAGTCCTTCCCTGCTTTCTGTAGAACTCAGGAGAACTCTGCGATTGGCTAAAGCCTCTTCATAAGGCACTGACTCTGCACAAGGCTGCAGAAGAATCAAAAAACCCCTCTCAAAACATGTTACACACTAGATCAGAACTTATATTCTACTTATATTTTCTTACTACTTTCCTTACTTTAGTAAAGGGGAAAAAAAATGCATGTTCCAAGTGCTTACCGGGCAGTAGGAAAAAATGTGTGAACTCTCAAGAGCTACTGCCCCAAAAGGTACAGTTGATTAAAAAGTGCTCCAAAAATTCCAAGTGTTAATTCATGATCAAAGGCATCTTAAGGTCCCCTTTGCAGACATTGCAGTAAAGTGATTAGTAACAACTGCTAAGCACATCATTACTTAATTAACTTTAATGGAGGCAACAGGGAGATCTGACAGCATTCAATCCTTGGTTCAGCACATTTTCTCCAGGGTACCTCCTTCTTTTTCCCCCCTATGTCTTACAGTGAATCCAAGTTTAAGAATATGGTTTCATTTGCTCTATATTCCTGGTGAATACAAGAGGAAATTTAAATCAGCAGCCACCCTCTTCTCCTTGGAGTCTTGGCACAGAAATAATTAGTGGAAATGGGTAATGGCAGAACTGGCACATAGTCTCAGTTGTGAGGGCAACTATGCTCTCTAAAGTTTTCAGTAGCATTACTGCACTGAGGGTTCCATTTCCTCAGCCAAAACCTGTCATTCAGAGAATCTCTTCCACCCCAAACACTTGCAAATCCTTAGTTTGTATTCTCCTTGGCACAACCAACTAC
The DNA here is from genome assembly GCA_018697195.1 of Certhia americana. Lineage (NCBI taxonomy): Eukaryota > Metazoa > Chordata > Aves > Passeriformes > Certhiidae > Certhia > Certhia americana. Next base: position 61,597 of record JAGMWU010000130.1, on the reverse strand, counting down.
CAGCAGAACCATGCTCTCCCTGTGCAAGCATGCTGGCTGAACAAACCTTCTTCAAGGACTTGAGGAAAGCAGCTGCCTTCTTCTTGTACTGCAGCATGCACTCAGCTGAGAGAGGGCTGATGAACTCTGCTCCTCCCTTAGGGCCATAGCTCAGTGAGCTGGTGAAGTGATCCAGGTTGTTGCTAAAGAACGAGGCCATCTAGACACAATCAAGAGAAGTGGCTCTTTAAATTAAGCTGACCAGAAAGATTCATTGGAGCAATTATTCTTTCAAAAGACGAGTATTTAGTGAAACCTGACTTCTTAACAAGACTTTGAAACAAGCTACAGGCTCTCCCCTGTAACTTAGACCTTTCTCACACAAAGCATCCTCTTCAGTGTCTACTTCTATCACTCACTCAGTTGTTTTTAACTCATAGCCTGAAAGTAACTCAAGAATCAACCTGACACTATAGGTTACTAATATCAGAGGCACACAGATTTTCTAAATCATTCAGCTAAGTTTTTTTGGTTTTTTTTTTCTTAAAAATCTGCACAAGTTAAGCCATTGTTTGAAACAAAAATATCCATTACCTTCCCCATTCCATTTGTCAAAGCAGCAACAGAGGATAAAATACAGTCATTTGTAGTTATGAGTTTCTGCGTGGCAGTTGGAACTTCCTGTTCTAAAGCAGCTTTCTGACTATAGTGCTTGGAAATATCTGGAAAATGAAAAGCACATTTATGCCAAATTAAGAACACAAAACTTTTTGGAAGTCACTCACAAAAGCATCTTAGCCTAAATACATTCATTTGAACAACACCAAAACTTACAAAGAATCAAGTACTTATCATGTAAGAACATTCTCAAAGTGGCCTAATTTTAAAAAAACAGTAATTGTCTAACAAGTGAACAATGTACATCTATTTTAAAACAGAGTACTATTGCTACAGAATGGAGAAATCCCAGCTCATCTCCACCACAAATTGTAACCTGAAGTAATCTTAAGAAGTTCAAAATTATTTGGGATTGAGAAAGAAGAGAGAAATCAAACATTCTGGAGTATGGGAGTGTGAGATACTAAGCAGAGCATTTCTGTTGATAGCTGATGAATTCTACTGACAGTTTTCTTCACTACTTCTATTTTCTGCATTTCCTTTAAAGTGTAAATTGGATTGACTTTACATTATAGTGACCATACTAAGAGGTAGAAAGCATTTTAAAGTTATCTATGCTACAAAACTCTTGGTTTAGGGTCTCATTTTGTGTGAGATCAATCTTTAATATCTCCTTTTTTTCTCTTCAAAATAAGGACTTTGCAAAATGGGGCCTATTCATGCTATTAGGAAAAGTTTGCTTAAAATTAGGAAAGCTTAAACAGCTGACTAGTAAAAATCCAGTTTATCTCTACAGACTATTTTCTCTCCAGGAACAGCTACATGGTACTGAAACTCCAGAACAAGCAGGAAGACCAGTTTTAAAATTCTGAGTTTTTACCAAGTATCACTGAAAACATAACATATCCATGTTGTTCTGGTAAAAGCAAGGTAAACCATTCTACAGAGGAAGTCAAGTTTCAAAAAGAACCCAGACTTCTTTGTGAGCTTTGCTTCTATATTCATGTTAGAAACAGTCATCACCCTAAAAATAGGAAAGAAAAATTCCACTTTCAAGGCAGGTACTAGGTCAATGCTACATATGCAAGGGAAAATATGTACATCTCATAGCATTCCACTCTGTATGCTAGTTTCAGGAGAGCAGTGAAGCTCAGAAAATAAAGTGATACTGCTCAGGAAAATCTGGAGAGGCACAATTAAATAATCCAGCAACTCTGAAGAGCAAGGCTAACAGAATGGAAGAATGAGAACCATCCATGAATGTCTAAACAAGTGGTTAGTAGGTTTAGTTTCTTAGCTTGTAAAGGTAAAACAAACCAGATTTATCACATCCGATGCATATGTTATACAGCACTGTTATAGAGAGATTACACGTGTACTATGCTAAACAAGAAAGAAGCAAAGCTGCAACAACATTTCCAGCTCTCACCTTTTAAAATGTCATGGAATCCATGAAGACTTGCAGCAATGTTTGTAAACACAAAGTTGTAATTTGTCCTAAGGAGTCCTTCTGGTCTTGTACCTACAAGAGTAACAGACAAGAAGGAAAAGAAAACCACAACACTAAGATTTGACCATGAATGAAAAAAGTTAACTTTGAAAATAATTCAGTTTCCACTTATTAGAACCATTTGCATGGAGTATGAGTCCTGATAGATTCATTAACTTAAATTTTATCTTTCATATCAAATACACATATATATCAATTCTGGCAGAGCAGGCAGGTGAAAGACTTTCAAGTTCCCTAGTTTTTATTCAGATTTCATAAATATCAATTGTTTCAGTCTCAAAAACCACACATACAGAAAGACATGTTCACAGCAGGAGGAAAGACCATCTGAGCCTTTCTAAAGAGTGAAGACTGAAATAACCTGAAGCTATGCAATAACCATTTCCTACTGCTATTTACAGGATGTATTTGGAGATGGTTTCCCCACAACATACACAAAAAAAAGGCTTTATCTCATTTTTTTCAGTCATTATGACAGTTGTAATAACCATATGAAGATATGGGGCTGGAAGTGATAATGAGTAATAAAATGCAGATTATTAACAATTTCATAATTAAGAGGTGACAAGAGGCTGTCAATCACAATATAAAAACCCACAGAAAACCAGTCACAAGGCAACCAAACAAGCCAGAACTGACACTTACTTGGTAAGGCCAGAAGACTGATGTAAGTGTGTAGCTTCTCAAAGACTGCAGTCAACCTTTTCATGTCTCTCTGCAGCTCCATATTTCTAGCTCTTAAACCAGCTGTGCAAAGAGAAGACTCACACTCTTCTTCCAAACTAGGAATATATGAATTATTTTTTTAAAAGCAAGCAATTGTCTTAAAAAAAAAAAAGTTCACAAGTTTTGGAGCACATACGTGTTTCTATCTTCCCAGCCCAAAGCAACAGCAGACCAGGAATTTATTTTAGAAAGACTAACATAGCAGAGGAACTTAGCAATTCATGAAAATTACTGTGTGCATCTCCACTCCTGGGTGTTTTTGTCACAAGCCAGGAATGACTTACTCGCACAGCAAGGAACTGATTGCAGCAATTTAAGTTTGAAGGCTTTTCCCTCTACTGCATAAATTCTCTTTTGCTTCCTAAGGAGCACAAAAATAGGTACAAAGGAGGCATAAATCAAGCTTTTTCTTCTTCCTTAGTCCAAACCCTCTCTTAAAGCAGTTCTTTGCACCTATAATTCACCTCCTTTCAATCAATTCCGGCACAAAGATTTTCATAGCAGAAGGGATGAACACCTGGCCAAGTTTTACTACATTGCTACATTCACTGAATGATGAATAATCTTCAGAGAGGTTCAAGGCATTAACAGTTTCAGTATATCACTACCTGAATAGTATCAATGCTATTGAATAACACTAAGAAACATTAATGAAAGCTTCATTATTTTAAAGGCTCATCTGTAAGGGAAGGTGTATGTGGGCTCTAAGAAATATGTTTTTAGTCATAAAAGGCTCTACAATATATTTTTTTAGTCCTAATGTCTCAAAAAAGCCAGGCTTAATCTCAAGTTTTAGAAAACAACATGTTAAAAAAACTAAAACCCCAAACAAACAAAAAAAAACCCCTAAGTTCAGCCTTTTAAGACAGAGAAGAGGCCAGAGTGTTTTAAGGTTTGACTTAGGATTTGAGTTGTCGGTTCTGACAGTGCTGCCTGCCTGACACAGTGCCTTTGAATTTGCTCTATGAAATGAAAGGTACCTTTTTAACTGATAAGGAAGAATTTTTCTTAAAAAGCCTAAGTATGAAGCTAAATGTTCTGAGAAGGCCTTCAATTTCACAGTTGTTTCCTGAAAGGAAAAAACAACAGGTAAGTGGTTTTGCTCTGTAAAATCTTTTTGGGTACTAAAAGGAGGAAATCTTACCAGGACTGTCACAGTATCCTCCGTGATGCTCTCAAACAAGTGCAGCATTCCTTCCTCCAGAGGGCGAACATAGGAAGCGTTTTCATGGAGATACTGTGAGAACTGAGGACAGAGAGGTTTTAAAATGGTACTTGCTGCCGGCTCGTGTGGGACTCTGCCAAGGTAACAACTGAACACGACATTTTGGCAAAGCCCCTGTCCCCTTTAACAATGATTAAGATGTCATTAAATGAGATACAACAGTCCACTGATGTACAGCAACCACTTCTATAGGGCAAAAACACACCTTGAGGGAAAGTGGGAAACACTGGAAGTCCAGGCAAAACCACGGCATCCTGTCTCATTTTAAGTGCCATGCACAGCACACCAAACTCTCTCTTTTCAGTTTTAAATATTCTTGCATTCCTTTCTCAGCCCTGTCCAATTAAGGCTAGATACATGCACCATTTAGCCATCAGAATAAACTATTCCATCTTCCTCCCAAAGTTGTTTGCCTCCCAGCCTTGTCCATCAGCACAAACATTTGCAAAGCTATGCTGTGCAAAGTACTGAAGAACTAAACCCAAGTCAAACTGAGAGCAAAAGATGTGTCTTTATTTGTGTCCAGTCCGGTTTTCAACATAAGTCAAAGCATGCTTTCGCTAATGCAAAGCATGGAGCTCCAACTGATCACAGGAGAATTCTTACTTCTAAAACTCTAGAACTGTAGAATTTTTGCTGCCCAGGTTTGGGTAACAATGAAACTTTGGCCTCATGGACCTGCCTGACTTTGCTAAAAATTGCTTAATTAAATCCTATAGTCAATTTTGCCTTCAGAAAAAGCAGACCTGAGAACAGAAGGTGTACTCTTCCACACAATCAAAATGTAACAACACCATCAGCTTTCCATTTTGGTAGCTCAGTATCCCAAAAAGCTGCTTCCACAAATTGATACAGATAGTCAAAAGCAATGCTGGTTTTTATTTTACCCCACAGAAAGATACCTTCACCTTTGATTATTTACACCACAAGAGCAGCTAAAGATCCCAGGCAAACAGAGTACAAGAGATTTTAATTGCTCCTTGTACTATTACAGCATGGTAACACAGTGTTAACAAGAAGAGATGCTAAGCTCTGATCCATGCATGCACAAACCTGGATGGAATTAGGGAAAACTCCTAAATCTAAGGAGGAAGAAATAACACATGCAGAATGCTCCTGGCTTGTGTTGCAAGAGAGAGAACTTGAATTATCCAGCATAATGCTGTAGACCCAGCAGAACCCAGCAATCCAACACTTAAAGAGAAAAGGAATACTTGAACCTGGCAAGGAATTGTCCACATCTACTTTGAGTGTTTGCTGGGGAAAATAGCTTGAAAGCACCAGACAAGACCTGGAGTTGGGGAAAAATAAATCAGTGCAAGTCTGCTAAGCCACTACCTGACACTTGTTTCATTTTCTCTACCATATTAAGGAGAGGTTTTGACCAACTTGGTGGAGCAGCTAAAAAAATTAAAAAAAAAAAAAAATTTAAAAAAAAAAATCACACTGAGAACACTTGCCAAGCGAATAGATAAATTAATTAAAAATACAGGAGGCAACTACAGCTTCAGTGAGCAATAAAAGATGCTTCAGTGCTGGAAATTCACAGCAAAAGCCCTGAGAAGTAGCATGCATTGAGGGAATTAGGTCATGAATACACAATGGGGCAGACTACAAGAGACATAATTATGAAAACAAAGCCTGAACTACTGAATCAGAGTGAATTATAAGAAAAGGAAAATTAAATTATGGTTCTGATTAAGTTGCATGTTTCAGCTGTGCTGAAAAACAACAAAGAAGTGTTAACTAGGAGGTCAGGGGAAAAAAAAAGTCCGTGAGAAGAGATGTCTAGGAAATCTGATTTTATTGCTTCAGTGTAAACTGCGGCGGTATCTGAATGCAGTCACCACACTGGGCCACATAAAAAAAAAAAAAAAAAAAAAAAAAAAACAAAACCCACCCCAAAAAAAAAAAAAAAAAAAAAAAAAAAAAAGGAAACACCACTCCTGCCCCAAAAAATCTGAAATATGACAAAACCACATAATTTTCACAAGAAGGACATGCCATTCTGAGTGCATTTGGTGGCAGGAGCAAGAAAATGTTCTCAAACTATGCTGAATCTCTGCAGAAGGGTATTCTTGACTAAAACAGTTAAAACTGAGAAGGCAACTGAAAAGGTGAATAACCACCTTCATAAGTATATTTTCTACCTGTGAAGAGATTATAGGAGGTTTTCCAAAGAACAAGAAAGTTTTGTGATAGTAAACATTGACACCACATGCACTGCAGCCACTTGATCAATGCAGACCACAATTTACCTCAATACCTTAGGTCTGAGCCCTACCAACTACTAAACTGAAATTAAGAGACTGAATCACAATCCTTGCAACTCAAATACTCACAGATCCCCTCAAACTATGAAGTCAGCTCTGATCTTACTGTAATTTGTTCCAAAGCATACATATATCCATCCCCACACAAATCCCTGCACATGGTTATTTTCTTTATTTCACAGCATATGAAAACAAAGTCAAAACACGCAGCTTAACAGCTCTGGATGATACACTTAGAAAATCTTTCCATGGAATTGTGTCAAAAGAAATGAGTCAGATTTCTCATATTAATTTCAACATGCTTTATAAACCTGAAGCTTCAGAACACTTACAGGAAATGTCTTCATTAAAATAGCCCAAAATCAGATTATAAAGTTGGTTTTTGATGAGGGAACTGAGTCCAGGTCTCTCCCTCATAAGCCTACCTTCTATCCTTTATTTAATATAACAACTAACACATTAAACATAAGACCAGATTCTGTCTCAACATCTCCTATGCCCCAGTGCATCAACAAGCTCTATTTAGCAATACAGTATTTGTGCATTATTATTTTAAAACAAGCCAGCTGAACTTTCAACAAATGTATTTCAATTTAGCAATTAAAAAAGCAAAGCTTTGATTTGCTCTTCTAGCAGAGGCACAGGGCAAAGGATTCTCTGCAGCTACACCCCACCCACATTCAGAGAATTCACAGAGCAGAAAAGATGTCTCCTGCAGGAGGGCCGGGCTCTCAGGAACACACTCACAGCATTCCAGTAAAGGTGGTGCAAGCTTGCATGACTAAGATCAACCACACATTAAAGTCTAACTAACTGAATGTATTTGTAGCTGAAGTGTGTAAACTTTACCTTCTGATTTAAGGGTGATATCGTGTCTGTTGCAGAATCAATTGGGAAGATCTGTACCTTCTGCTCAGTGTATGTGTGGAAGTTCAGGAGAGCTGTTACAAGTTCTTGGACAAAAGCCACAGCCTGGCCAGCAAGGTCTCGCAGCTTCAGCTGTAAAGACAATTATAAAATGATTGTATTTGACATTAAATATGAAAAAAAACCCTGTTTGGATACAAAAAATTGTAATCAGCAGTTTCTTTCTTGTTATTATTTCAGCCTGAAAAACATAACAGCAATTATGTTTAGCTTAATCTTTATTCATAAACTACAATGCCACATTGTTCTTTGACAACAAAGAATCTTTTTATTTCACACAACTGGTGATGGTTTGCCTCTGCTGCATTTTCAAACTTGCAAGCCACAAAAACACTTAGAGGTCAGCACAATTACAGAAACCACGTCTGAAATTTACAAAGAACAACAGACTAATTGCTGACAACAGCTCAACACCAGGTTGTAAGGAAACCTTAATTTAATTAGTAAAATATCAATGTTTTCTCCCAGAATTAAAGGTGTCTGCTTCTCTAACCAAGAACACTCAATTCTTAATCTCCTGGACAGAACTGAGCTGCTACCCATGAGTAAGGCTGTTCTGTGGCTTTAGTACAGCAGGAAGGTATCAAAGAAATTAATCCAGAATGGAACATAAATTCAAGAGAGAAGAACACTATTCTCTGTTGGGATTTATGGGAAGAGAATAATGTTATAGTGACATTTCAGCCAAGAATAACTTATCATTCAGAGACGTACTCTTAATGCTCCAATGGACTGTTAAATCAGGTCAGTCTTGATTATGGATCTGGGATGGTGGCAAGTAATTAAACCAGCCATTATACCCAGTTTGTGTATGTTAATTAGCCATGCAAGGAAGAGAAACAGACACTATTACTGTTTTGCTGTCCTTTACACCACAGCCTGTGCTAATACACCAACATTTTGCCTCCAATGGCAAAGACACTCATAAAAATCTGTCCTGGAACATTTTCAAGACTGCAGATCTTGAAGCATGAAGCTGCCTGACGTAGTGCTGGCAGAAAATAGTAAAAGGAGAAATTCTCTATGCAGTTATTCAGATTTTTCTTGGGACTCAGCAGCAGCGACCTGAAATTAAAGGCTATTTCCATCACAAAACTGAACAGCAGGTCACCTGTTCTCACAGGAAATATTATCAGGAAAAAGGTCTCTTTATAGGCACTTCTGAAGAATGGAGAAAGCAACTGTTTTAAATCCTCCTGCAGTAGTATCTGAATGCACTAACTTGAAGGCTTGAGGACAAGGAAACAAAAAAACCCCACAGTGTTGTAGAGCCCATCCTCAGTGGTAGCAACACAGGAAAATTTTGACTGTATACAGGTTTCTGATTTGCTATTGTACAAACCCTTAATATATTCATTCATTCACAGAAAACCAATGCTCATTTTGGAATACTGAATAAACAACATTCACAAGGAATCTCATTCAATTACAGTAGAGAACAGAAATAGTTTGTTTTCTAAAAATGTGTAAATACACAAGGGTTATTTTGCTGCAAGTAAGAGGTGCTTTGACAAGAAGTATCCCACAAAATGTAAACAAACCATGCAGAGATCTCAAAGTGACATGACTGAACCCTTGAAAGGGTTGTGACTGGTGACAAGTAATGTTAACTAATACAGCATTTTGGTGCACCCACCAGTGTGCTGTTTACAAATGCATAAATTCTCTGGAGCTCAAGTGATGTGACTGAAGAAGCTCAGTTTGAGGGAAAAGGAATTTAGGATACTGAACCTACCTTTTTTCAACAAAAGACCTCTGAACTACTGTAACTTTAAACAACTTTAAAAATGAAATGTCCCAACTTCTAGCTGACTGAAGGTTAACCCAATAAAAGAATATTTCATATAACTTCAGTAAGATTCCTTGAAATAACAACAATATAATAACAACAACACCTCTTGAAAAATGCAGAGGCTCTGTGGAAAGAAATGCCCTCAGAATATCATGACAGTAGTAAGACAGGCTGTCTTCTGCCATTTCAGGTACTAAAATGACTGGTTTTATTTCAGTATCTGTGTAGAAAGTTGCACAGCTACATGAAGCCACAAGAAGCACTTACCTGATTCCTTCTGTTGTGCAATGGTACATTCAGAGCATTGTATCGAGCCGATCCTGTAGGACAAAAATTGAGTTATACACACTCATTATATTAGGGGGGTTTAAGAGACATTTTTTTACAAGTACTGATTAAAAAAGAATCATTGCAGGGATATTAGGGGGTTATGTAAGCAATATTAACTAAAGAGATACCAACAATTGACTTCAATAAGGTAGGCCTAAATACCCTCACTTCAGGGTTTCTGTGATTAAGTGGAGGGAAAGCAGTTCAATAGCCTTAGATTGTTAGTTAAATTTAATCTGAAGACCCTGAAGTTGAAAGATAAGAGCAGACTCCTCTTGCTGAAAGAACAATATTCAACACAAACAAGAGTGAAAAAATAAAAAAAATCACACTTAAAAAATTCAAAATTATCTTCGAATTTCAATTACATTCCAAGGAGGGGCCAAGCAAGACTAATATTTTTTAATGGTTTCAGCATTTTTTAAAGCTCCTGTATACACTTAATATGTTGATAATTTAGACTAAGATGTACTCTCCATGTACTTCTGCATTCTTCTTCACTCGTGAAGAAACTAGAAAGATTATTCAGTTACAAGCAGCCACAATTAGAGGGGCAGAGGGCTATTTGTATCTAGAGGGCAGCTTACAAAGTCTTAGATATTTAAAAGGGATTACATCCATTCTCAATTCAGTTGAACAACAACCAGATCCATTTAAAATTTGCCCACAACAGAAATTTACAGTTTCTTATTACTTTAGTGTCATTCACATTTGGCTATTAACAAATGGGAAGAGGTAGTTACGTTTAGAGGAAAAAAAGCCCTGTCCAAAATTACTGAATCTTACTTCTAACTAAATGCTTCAGAAAACTTTTTCTGCTCTGGAAATCATGCTTAGCAGTCATTTGATTGCTACTGAAATTAGCTGCTAGTCACACTTAAAGCCAACTACAGGGTCTATAGGAAGACAGCTGGAATCCAAGCAAACAAACATCTCCTGACTTTCACTGATCTATCAGTGGAGATGTCCTCTATTTGCAGTGTTTTCTACTACACAAGCAAAGGCATTATGCTATGGCAGCTGAGTGAGCAAATGAATTATTTTAGCAAAGTTCCTGCTACAATGATAACCACCTATAAAAAAATGCAAGCTAAGGAAGCCTGAGAAGTAGAAATAGGCAGCAGATGCCAAGCAAAGTGAGAGAAGTGAAAAGGATACCAAATCAAGGCACCAGCACCTAAACATGATGTGCTGTATGGGAGTCAACATTTCCTAAAGAGATGATGATCTGGTGTTCCTAAGCCAAGACTCACTGGACTGCCAAACCAGTGGAGAGCTGAGGAACACTCACCCCTGCAGCACCTGCCAGATCAGCTTTTACAGAACCTAAGGCTACTTCAAACATTATCAGGTTTTAAAGCGAATGAAAAATGAAAACGCCACCAATGAAATATACAAGAAATTCAAAAGCCTCTTTCACTTCTCTGCTCCTTCTTCACTACTTTCAGCTTTTCCAGTATTCACTTCTTAAAGGGTCCAGAAGAGTCCAGGCAGTGCCTGCCCATCCTTGTGTTCAGCTGGTAGGAAAGCACACACTGCACAGCACTGACCCAGCACATACTAACCCGTGCTTGTACCAAAGCCATGCAAAGGTGGAGCACTCCTAACTCCAGGGGATCCTCTGCACTTCAGCTGATCTAGCAGCAGTTGGAAAGGAAGCAGAAAAGCATTGCTTCAGGTAAAAGTCCCCAGGTTCCAAGGGCTTTTTTCCCCATGAAGAGACAAACGAGTCTAAGACAGCCTTCAGGTAAGAGCTACTCTTGTGTATTTTCTGATCAATGAGACACTGACAAATTCCCCACTAGCAGGAAGTGCAGACCATTATTGATGCAATATCTCTGCAACCACCAGTTTTCCCCCACCTTAACTTACTGCAACTCTTGAATACACCCTGCAAAAAATACTACTCTTTGAGATGAGTAACCAATCTTTATGGAGCAGCCATTAAATTGACAGTGTTCCTTCATCATTTACAACATTCTGTCAACACTTAGCAAGATAAGTGGCAAATCACTCAAAAGCCTTCAAGAGTTTGAATCTTCATTATGCATATAAAAACTTGGTATTTTAGAATTACTGAAGAAGACCATGACAAGTATCAGGAATACTTACTACAGTTACCTCCAAGTGTCTGTTCAGATGTCCAACATTTCTTACAGCTAATACATTTTAATTCATAAGGAATACTCTCTCCAGATGGATACCCAAAAAATCAAACAAGATAGCCAGACCAAGGAAATACGTACTTGTGTCATTAAAAGGTACTTTTTCATTAATTATGCATAGAGATTCTTCCAGTCTACTGCCCAAAGCTGCTTGAAGATTCTTTAGCTGTTGCTGGCTAAATAACAAAGAGACAAACGAAAAACCACACACACACACACATTGTAAACCTTTAAAATTTCATCTGTATCACCAACACTATATCTCACTATAGGCATCCCTTGAGTGTATCTGTCTCCTTCTAGAAGTTAGATAGAAATAATACAGTAGGAATCATTTGTCCTCCTTTATGTCATATTTAACACACATTGAATCCTAATCACTAACAAAGCAGTGAAAGTTACCATAAACTTGTAAATCCTAAATTCCATTCTTGAGAAGCTCCATTTACTTCAGAGTTAAAATTCATTTTATTTTCCTATTGTGCAACTGTTATATAAGCTATATGAAGGCATTCTTTTCCTTTCTACTAGAATTTGGATGGGAAGGTAGAAGGGCCTTCAAATTAGTTACTATGCATCTAATGCAGTATTCCAATAAGCAGGCAATGAGTTGTCAATAATTCAATTAACTACGTCACATCACTATCTGAGATACCTCAAAGGCTTTTCAAAACCCCATATTTAAACACTGCTATGATACTGCCTGTTCTGACACAACTTGGCAATTATGTTTCTGATGCATTCATTAGTGATTTTTCTCTAAATTTTCTTCACTTGCATTTGACTTGTGTACATACATGTGAACCTAAGCAGTAAAGATTACTAACATAATGAGAACAGATTCCTGAGATGAACAGTAATATATTCCAGTATTATATACATATGTCTACAAAGAACACTCCATTATTGATTCAGACCAAATTCCACACCTTACCCAACTTAGGCCCCCAAATTCTTCACTGTTTTGCTTCCCATTTGACATCTAGAACTCCTGCACATATAGTGGAGGGTGGGGGGAAGGTGTCAAAGTGACCGGTTTCTTTCCTTTCTTACAACATTTGATACACAGAAACTTATCAGGCTTAACAAAGTAAAATCATCCAAAAATAGACAAGGAAAATATGAAGAAACTGGCCAATAGTTAGCTCATGCACATTAACAAATATTTTTCTTGGAGAGCAGCTCCAAAAATGCATAGAAACTGTACAGGAGGTACTGCAGCAGCACTGAGCATGATAGAAAATGAACTCCAAGACAAACTGCAAATGTACTGATATTTCCTTTTCATACTGGAGAGGACTGACAAACAAGTAGTTTGACATGTTTTGCCTTACATTCTCCCCTTTAATTTTCAAAGCATGCAGGCTGTCACGTCTCATATCCCCTGGCTTTTCTGAGTAAAGTGTGGGTGTCAGAGGCAAATGGATCCCTTCCCCTGACAAAGCAGGGAAAACAGAAGGGCAGTATTCTCAGAGACACATCCTGCCATGAGTTCAATAGACAGTTGAACAGTGTTTGATTTCAGTGTTTAAAAGGAAGTGTCAGGCTTTATTACTTTTAAAACCCTAACATTGTATAACTTAAAATAGTAGGGACAACTTCTTACAATGACATCAATTACCCAGTCACCATAGAACATGATAGACAAAGCCTGAACTGAATAGTAGCAGATTAAGACTACAGTTTTTCAAACACCACAAAAAAAAAAAAAGCAAATAGCAGCCAAACACAGCTTTCATCCTCCTCTGCAAGTCATTTTTAGTGACACGTTGTCTTGTATTAGTGGATTTGTTGGATTCAAGTATTTTCTCATCTATTAACATAATTAAAATACACACTTCAGAGTTAGCACGTGAAAGAAGGAACTCTGCATCTGATCATTCACTACACCTTATTCATTACATTAAAGACCTATACTGCATAGGTATCTAAAAAAATGCAGCTTAATGAACTTCAGAGAAATCCACCCTAATTTGATTTGGCCCACAGTCCTCAACTGCACATTTTCTACAACTTGTCTTCAAGACAATGAAAGTATTCCAAAACTAACAATATAATCCTCTGATAAAAACTTTCAGGTATTCTAGCTGAGAACATTATATCTGAAGCAAAAACAATTGCTCAAGAAGATTTTGCAGTGGAGGGGGATTTTTGAAGCTTTTCTCAGTCAGTTCTCTCAGCATATGCTACTCAAACTTTGTTCTCAGAAGCAGTTTTTACTAACTCACATATCTTTGTTTCATACAAGGTTTTACTTTCTATGGTTTTCCATTACAAATAAATTCTTCAAGCTTTCATCAACATCACTGCTATTTAAAAAGCCTGGAGACAAAACTGCTCTTACTGAAAGCAGAAACTGTGGAATTGCCTAGTTCCATACACAGCAAAGGAAAAGGGGGCTTGACCTGTGCTGCTCACATTTGCCTTCATGATAATAAAATTTGAGTTTTATCAAAGACTTTCAATTAAACCCCTATTTTAAAAGGTATTATTCTTAAAAAATAATTCAGTTAACGTTTCACAGCAATTTTTCTTCACATCAATGAAATGTTCATTATATAAAATAAAGACACTTACCACTCTTCAGTTCGAAGCCTACAGTCCTTAGCTTCTCTTTCTAGTGTCTGAGACTTGATCTTTATGCAAGAAGATAATCTCACAATGTAAGTGCTGACACAGCAAGACATCACATTTCAAAACTTTTCAAACTTGCAAGCAAGAGGAAAAACTCCTTACTTCTAATTTGGCTTTATCATTCTGCAGCTTCTCTATGGTGTCTGTGTATTTCTTCGTTAAGCTGTCCACGACAGCTTGGTGCTGGGCAGCATCCGTTTCCAAAACCTCCAGTCTACTCCTCAGCTCTGCTTCTAAACGTTTGTGCTGCTCATCTGCTTCAAAGAACTACAGGAAGAAAAGCAAAGATCTTACAAAAGCTTCATTTTTACTACTGAAACCAGTCCTTTAAGTTACTCCAATTTCATTAGCCAGATCAGGTTAACAGCAATTACTAGTTCTCAGACACACAGAAGTTTTACTGGATTTACAGAGAAAAGATTCAGGAACAAAGTACTTCTATAAAAAGAAAGTTTTGCAGTACTAAACATTCTTTAAATGTATTGCTGACTAATAGCAGACACACAAAAAACTGAACTTGAGCCTAAAGGTTTTCCTCAAGTTTCCTAAAGTGAAATGCATTCCATTTTGATGAAGTAATTCCTGACTTAATTACAGCAACTTGCAGAAAATATGTTCAACTTTAAAGCAATTCTGAAACAGTTAATGAACTAGGAAGAAATTTCCATCCAGTACCAGGCTACTTTCAGTAGGTCAGCTGTCACCAAAAGCTAAAAATCCAAATGAGAAAACACATATTATGTGATTCCACACATTGTCTAAAGAATCCAAAGTCAAAATACTTTATTTGCCTAGTGAGCATCTTTATAATCAAACTAACTGATCTAATCTACTGCTCTGCATACAACTAAGCTTCTAAACCCACCAGTTTTCAGATAGCACGTTACTTTCCATATCTTTGTATCACCAGTTTTCTGAACCAAAAATTTCACTCACAAGTATATGCAGTCGTTCATTTTCTTCTATTTTCTTCTGAAGATCTTCATTGAAGACACTTTTCTGTTCTTGGCTCAGCTGAGATGAGGATTCTACACTTTTCTAAAAGAGACAAAATGCACTCATCGTCTCCATGTCCTAGGTCTGTGAGAACAATTCCAACAGATAATTCCCAGAAGGGGCACACCAGCAGATGTCCTGTTGACACTGACTGATACATCAAAAGGTGGGAATATTGCACACAGCACCAGCCTCAAGGCAGCACACCTTCCTTCACACCCTTGTGACCCTACAGGGGCACAACACTGCCAAAGGAAAGGCTCCACTCAGGTGTCCCATTCACACACACAGGGAATCAATCACTTGGATGGGCAACAGCCCATCTGAATTCACTGGAATTCTGCATGATCCCACGCAGTCAGTAATCCCAAACCCTTCACATACAGGCTCAGTTGGTTTGGTAGCTGTGTGTAAGACACATCTGTGGCCAGCAAGGGGACAGGAGTAAGTCAGGCTGCTCTCAGCAGGCTCTAGCACAAGGTGCCATGGAAACCACAGGGTCTTCCCTGCCCATCAACCACACATATCCCTCTGCCAACTGTTTCCTCATTTTTCACTCATTGAATCCAAAAGACTCAGACCACCAGTGAATCCCCTACACCACACTGCTGAAGAAAGGTATTATCACCAAACACAAACACAATTCTTTGCATTTAAACTTAACACCAAACTTCAAGAACTAGGGACATGTAGGGCAGATAAGTCACCTCTGCATTTGATGCCAGCCTGTGACTTCCACCTGAGATATGGGCACGTGTTTTGCTCTTTCTAAAAGGACTGCACTCTGACACAGATCAGGGAACTAAAGTTGTGCATTTTGACAGATGAACAGAAAAGAAACTCAGTGGCAATGGTTTGCAAAGCTACTAAAGACAGGCTGACATCCTTCAAAATTTGGAAACGCAGCCAGCAAAACAGTAACTTACAGGATTTGAAATAGAAGAACAGAAGGGTCAAACTACATTTGAAAGAACAATCTATTATGGTGCACAAAAATGTAATCAGAAGCACTATGCTTGTCAAGAAATTGGACAGCAGAAAAATGGGCAAGGGTTTAGGGGAGAAATAAGGAACATGATCATATTACTAATCAATTGCATGATTTCTTTAAAGACAGTCTTGAAAACTACAGCACATTGAGAAAAGATAGCACCAAAAAGAAAAGACAGCAGTAATAAAGAGGGGTTTCTTCATGAGGAAAGTAGCAAGAGATGCTTGAGAAATACTTTAGTCCAAGCACACCTCCCCTGGAATTGTGATGCTACCTACAGAAGGCACAGTTGGTCTTAGAATAAGGTATTATTAGGTTTAATCAGCAAGCACTTTGGCAGAGAAAGATCACAGTGTTGAAATCATTCTGTCATTTTGAAATAACGTAAAGAATATAAGTTAAAAATTTAGATTTCAAAGCATTTGACAAGATTCATATAGAAAAGCTATGATCACAGGCTGAAGAGTTAACTACCAACATCAAAATTACAAAGCTAAGAGGTGGGGATGGGAAATGATCAGCTTTCTGCATGGCAGCTGACTAATCACAGAGCTCCAAAGTATTTCCCAGTTGTTAGAACACTGAATATCCATAAAAGAAGACAGCAATTCAGCATCAGTCAGCTGACAGACTAGAAGAGTAGAGAACTAGACAGCATGTGTTAGATATATTAATACCTGTTTCATGGGTATTTTCACTAACATCAGGTAAAATAACACAAGTTCTGGCAAGAACATTCAGCTCAACCCTTGATACAGAATACCTACTGCTAAAAATCAGGATAAGGCTATGTCTTTTTTGCCTTCAGCACGTACCTTGCTCTTTTTGCCCCGGGTTTCACTTAATGCAAGTTCATCTTGAAGTAGCTCCACCCGCTTGGCAAGTTGCTGATTTCGAAAGGTCAAGCTGTCCATTTCTTGTTGCAGTTTCCTCAGTGATTGATCCTTCATCTTCAGTTGTTCCTGATTAAAAAAAAAAAAATATTAATTTTAAAATGTTCGTATTTATTTTTACAAATTAAAAACAAGAACAAATTAGAAAATTGCTTCACTTTTTTAACACTGAAGAGACAAAAAGTATCGTTTCTAAACTAAAAAAATATATTTCACTTCCTTGAGCAGACCACAGATCATATCCAAGTAATTATTTAATTCTATAGGATAACCATCAAAAATCAACCTTCCCCTTTTACAAAATCAGCACTTATAGAGAACAGGCTAGCTGCAAAACAGAAATTCTTTTACTAAAATCAAGTTCCTCCTTCATTCTTTTATTGATTACTTTTTGGTAAAAAGCACCCCTATATACTTATTTTATCACAGCTTAGTACACCGGACATGAGAAGTTTTTAGAGATTACCTTCAGTGAGGCAGAGTTTGCCTGCTCATCTACAACTCCTTTTTTCAGGACTTGGTTCTGAGCACGAAGCTGAAAAACAAGAGGGGCCAGTAACTATGCAAGACAACAGAATGAATAAAAACCATTCATAAGTGCAGAAAGCATCACATTCTCTCAGGTGAGTGCCCAGTGTGAATGCTTTTTCAAGTATCCTCTTCAGGTAGATAGCAATGGTATCAGGTTGAAAAGAGTATCCATTTTATATCCTGACTTGCCAAGAAACAACTTTACCACCTGAACATTTTGGTCAAATAGAACAAAATTTGTACTCAATAAACACATTTGAAGACCAGTTATTTCAATATAGTTAAGATTTGAAGAACTAGGAACAGACATGGAAAAGTTGCAACATCTTCCCTGACTAATGAAGTCTTTGGTCACATTCAGGGCTATTTCTGCCTCTCCCCAAAACTGTTTATAACCGGTTCCAGAACATAAACAGGACTCACAAAGTCAAAATCTGTATCAATTGAAGAGATTAAGTTTAATGCAAAATAATTTATTGCCAATGACAGCAGATGATTCAGAGAGAACAGACCGACACACAAAGGCATAAAAACCATAGAAGGAAAAGCCCTCTAAGCCTTGCTTATAAGTACCCAAAATCTGAGCTAAAAATCACTGCAGCGAAAAGTGATACTCAAGAAATCTGTTTCTCAGTCACTCCACAGAGTACCTCTACCCTGCAGCAATGAGGATACTGACAGTTCATCTTCCCATTCCTTGACAATTGCTTGAATCCTGGTTTCTTCAAAGGCAGTTTGTATTCATTTGACATGTGTGAGTCCAGCTGTTGCAGATATAAATTAAAAGGGTGTGTACAGTGTTTGGGAATACCTCTGGCAGGTGCATAAAAAGCAAGATTCAGTGACAACCAGGAGGGGCTCCCGCTGTTAAAGTGTGATGACTGAGTGTATTTGAAAGGTCAGAGGTCACTGCTAAGCTGTTTCCCCTGCACTATTCCCACTGTGCTGCTCAGGCACCACAAAGGCAAGACAAGAACCTTCTCAGTGCACCACAGAAAAACTTCCAAGCACAGGGCTTCCCTAGCAAGAAGGAGCAGTGCAGGAGTTTTCCACACCTGTCTTTGTGCCACAGCTACTACTGCAGGAACACGTCAGGTGCAGAGCATGAAGCAGCTCAGTCCTGCTGCACCCAGAGAGCTCAGCTGAAGTGTGACCCACACAGGCTGCCACAAAGCTGTTTTGACTATTCCTTCATGAGAGAGGCAGAAGCTGCAACCTGTGTGCTTTCAGAGTCTCTTCTTCTCCTCATCCTTCTTCTGGACTGCTCTGTGAACCCAGAGGAAAAGCAATCCTTTGGCAGGGGCTTCCCCCAGCACTGCTTGAGTCTGTCAAACTCTTGTTCACCTCTCTCCGTGGCTTCCACAGCACCTTGAAGTGACCAGGCTGCTCCAGGGCTACTCTCCATTTCCACCTGCACACAACAAGCAGCCAACAACAAAGAGGAGAGGGTTCTGCAAAGGGGAGTCCCACCATGAACAGCACTGCACGAGAAATGGGATGAGACAGAAAAAAATAGTTCCCACAAAGGAGAAAGGAAATGCCACAGGCTGAGAAGTGCACGATGATGCGCAAAGAAAGCTGCCGGACACCATGGTACTAAAAGAAAGGATCCAGCAGCTGGAACTTTGGGAAGCTACAGTCAGAAGTCCACACTTCCACTGCTCATTCAGGAATCAAGCACCAAAATCCCATCATTATCTTATCTTCAGCCACTATTGACCTCCAAGGAATAACAACAGAGCCTATGTATAAAACAAGACACGTGAATTTTGTGACCTACAAAGCAGCAAAGTAAATTAAATTTTCTTAAATTTACTTTGTGGAAGCATTAAAAGGATAAATCTACGAACAATTTAGATGCTACACATGGTGTTTTTATCACAGTTCCAAGGAGAAGAATATTTAAAGGCATGGCTCTGTAAGCTGGGAGAAGTGTCAAATACAGTCAAGTGCCTTGTGCCAGCTGCTGATGTGGGGCTACACAAAACCAAAGTGCCACCACTCTTCCCCAAGCTGTTGAAAGGACTCTGCCACTCAAGACCAAGAATCTCCTCTTCCTTTTAGGGAGCAAGGCTTAATACAAACTATTTTAGAAGTCATCTCAAGCACCTTGGCAAGGAAAAGGCATTCTCTCTCCACTACGGGCTACAGATCTTTGCAAACCCTGCGTCAAGCAGCACCAGAAACAGGATGCAAAGTCACCTAGGGCAGAAGAAGGGGGCCAGACAGGAGGCAGGTGTGGAAGCAAGCGTCCTGCTCCCTTCCGAGACTCTGCAAGCAGCACCGCCGAGCTCCCACAGCCGCCGGCCGAAGAGCCAGCTCACACGGCTGAGGGGCACGACCGACACCCCGGAGAATGCTCACATCCAGGCGGATAAAACCCAGTCTGGCGCCGCACCGGGAAGGGGACAGCAAAGGAAAACGCTGCCAGTTTCACTTCCCTGGCCCAGCTGAGCCCGCTGCCTGCATTCCAGGATGCCCTGCAGACGAGGCCGCTCCGCCTCTCGCCGCGCTCCCTCGGCACCGGCAGAGCCGCACCTCCCGAGCCTGCCTGCGCCTCCTCCCGCGGAACAGGCACGCCGCGCTACCACGGAAAGCAGCGCTGCAGCCCCGAGCGGCGCCAGAGCTGCGGGCCCCGCGGCGGGGCGGCAGCGGGGTGGGCCGCCGGTGTACCTTGGAGTACTCCTGGGCCAGCTTCTGGTACTTCCCCTGCAGCTCCGCCGCCGCCATCTCCGCCCTGCCGGCTCAGCTGGACTCGGCTCGGCTGTGGACTCGGCCCGTGGCTCGGCTCCTTCTCTCGGCCAGGCTACGGCTCTTCTCGGCCAGGCTCGCTCCTCTCGGCCGCGGGCTCGGCTCCTCTCTCGGGCGCTCCCGCCGGCCCCACACGCCCGCGAATGCCAAGACGCACTTCCGGGTTCACGGCGGCGGGAACGCCACGACGTAACCACGCCGCGCGCGAGGTGGGGAGGGGGCGGAGCTTTCAAGCCGCCGGCGCCACCATCTTGACGCAACTTCCAAGATGGCGGCGGGAGGGGGCGGGGAAGATGGCGGATCACGTGACACCGACGAGGCGCTCGCCGCCCGTTGCCATGGCAACGGCTGCCGGGCCGCGCGCGGCCTCCGGGCTACGGGGCGCCACCCCGCCCAAAAAACCTCGCCCGCGAGCGGGCTCATGTCGCGATAATCGCGATTGGGGGGCGCGGCGAGCGATGCTCCGGTGCCCCGGCGCCATCCCTGCCTGGGCACCGTGCCCCTGGCGGTCCCGGCAGGGCAGCGCTGTCGCCAGGGGGAGCCCCGGGACTCTGGAGGCGCTCAGACACTGAGGCAGCCGCCGCGGGTATTTGCGGGCCCATGCGGGACTCGATCAAACAAAAGGCGGTTCCGTCACTTCCCGCAGCTCGCGGTGGGTGTCAGTGCCGGCGCTTGGATCTCCCTACAGCCTCCAGCCCTCGTGTCCTAGCTGAAGGAGATGCTGAGTACATCCATTATATCCTAATGGAGGAGAACACGGGGTCGGGCAATGCCCTCTCAAGCTGCAGAAACTTGAATTCCACAGTCTGGGGCATCGTGGAGAGGGGATCTCATCAGTGCATGTAAATATCTCAAAGCGCCAAGGGGATGGTGCTGGACTTTCCTCAGTGGTGCCCAGCAACAGGATGAGGAGCAATGTCTGTAAACTAACACACAAGCAGTTCCACCTCAGCATGAGGAAGAATTTTTTTCCATTGAGGGTGGCAGAGCACTGACACAGCTGCCCAGGGAGGTTGTGGAGTCTCCCTCCCTGGGGACATTCAGACCCCACCTGGACACGCTGCTGTGTCACCTGCTCCAGGTGACCCTGCCTTGGCAGAGGCTTGGACTGGATGATTTCCAGAGGTCCCTTCCAATCTAACAACTCTGATTTTGTGATTCTGGGTATCTGCACCCGGTGTTTTCCTGAGGGAGGCCTTCTCTGCTCTCTTCAGCATGTAGGTCTCTGTTTCAGGGCCGCCTTTCAGCTTCTCCAGCATTCAGCCATCCTTTAGACACTGCTGATGTTCTGCTACTTACCTCCTATTTACTTCTTTTCCTCAGACTGGCCAAACATTTAAATGTGTATATACCATCAGCACACTTCAAGCAGAAACTGAAAAAATCATAAAAGGTGTATTTGGTCCTGCCAGGTACGCAGCCAATGCAGAATTTTGTTTCTGAACATGACTGGGAACAGATGTGTAAGGAAAAGAATAATAAGGCAAAAATGTGATGAGACTTCACCAGTATATGCTGAGCATCTGGCAATTTGCAGGTTAAGGGCTTCCTGGTCTAGGACAGAGATGTAACAGCAAATTATTATTTTTGTTCAGTTTCCATGGTATCATTTTTTTCCACTTGATTTCAGCACCGTGCCTTCATAGCTGTTCCTCAGTAGTGGGTAGCGCTAGAGGTGATAAATCATCATTTTGTTCCCTCCTTTTGTCTTTGTTCCTCTTACGTAGGAGTGGATAGAAGGTGCCCGTAAGGGAAGCTAATATTTTCCTTAGTCCTGAGGCTTTGATGGTGTGTGTGCTGTCCTTTTACTTATCACAGTAGTGGAGTTGGCAAGCCCTAAATATGGCACGGGAGCCAGATTAATAAACATGTTTGTGTCTCCACAGGAAGTCTTAATGTTGGAGGACATGTTGCTGATCCCTAATGCCAGCAACAGCACTGTGCATTTTTAGGAAGTGTAAAAGTGGAGAGAGGCAAAACACCCACTGTCATCATTCATCCAAATGATCTTGCTGCTGTTCTGCTTTACCAGAAGAGCTTAAACAGCAATCTTGGATTAAGAAATAAGGAAGCTCTAGTTTTTGGCTTTAAGAGCAGATACACTTCTCTTTCCACTCCATTTTGCATCCCCTACAGAAGTTTTCTAGCGAAGCAAATGGGGTTTTGCAATTGTTGCACATCCGAGTTAAGAGCAGCATGCCTTCCATGGTGTATCCTTATATCTCAGTGCAATAAATTTTGTATAGGAAATTTATTCAAAGCCTTTACATTTGACTCCAACCTGTACTTTTAGCTTTGCATTTTCTAGGATGTGTCTTTCATTGAAACGTTGCTCTGAAATACTTTGGACACACTTTGCAAGTACTCCTGGGTTTGTGCTGCCTTCAAAGACGCTTTTGTGATGCAGTTTTCCCCTTCTCCCTGGTGCAGTGAATGCTGGCAGAGAGGTTTCACAGCTGAAAGCTGGGACACGGAGCTCAGGGAATTACAGTGCCTAGTTGTGGCAGAATGAATTGCTTCCCCACTGACAACAGCAGTGTTCCTGACTGGGCAGCAAGCACTCGGAGTGGAAGAGCACAGAATTTATTTGCCTGCATCCACCCAGCGTGGCAAGACCCAAGGGTACATCATATAGGGCATTTATCATAGGAGATAATGCCAGTTGAAAGGAGCAAATAAAATCTGGGTCCTTTTACTGCTTTAAGGCTGAGGGCTGGCTGCAGGATTTTTAGGCTCATCAGAACAGCCCTACTTCAGTGTACTGAAGCATCAGGCCAGCCTCTTGTGTTTTAAAGTGGTACTGTCTCTTGCCCAGTTTCTCATGGATCCCAGAGTCCCTGTAAAGTCAGGAGCCTAAACGTTGTAATTTATCAATTATCCCACGGTGGTTCTTGGCAAACAGCTTCAGCAAATTTCCCCAAAAACACAGGTGACAAAAGTTAGCTTGTTTGTTGATGGGTTGTTTTCATTTTTTTCACTCTCTGGCAGGAAATTCTCAGATTCATCCTCTTGATTTGCTGTGGCAGCTGCAAGTGCTACATCCCCAAACGTCGGCCGTGAAAAAAACGTCTCCATTGTTCTGTTTCCTCGCGAGCACATCCTTAATTCTCACCTCTCCCTAGAGAGCAAGGTTGTCCCAGCACTGCAGCCCGGGGACGTGTCACCGCAGCGTGGTGTCGTGAGGCTGCCACAGCGCTGACTCAGTAATTGCAAGGGACTGATCCTCCTGTCAGAAGTTTGGAGTGAGAGAGCTCATGGGAGTGGAATGCCAAGCAGTGTGGGGTGGTATCCACAGGACCCCCAAAATACTGCCTTCTGTAACACACCCACGGGAATATAAATACAGGTTATGGCAGCAGAGCTTAGTGCAAGCTCAAACGTGACGCATGGAGCAAAGGAATCCCTCCCAGCACTCATGGCGTTTTTGTTTCCCTGGGAGAGTTCAGATAGCAAAGGATAGACTGTAATAGAGTTAGTTCCCTTGTGTCTGTGCTCAGCAGCTGGTACAATGGGTGTTGAATTCTAGGTGCTGTCTCAAGACAAGTAATTTATTTAAGAATTATAGTGATTATTTCAAAAACATCCTATTTTCAAGCTCATTTGTCCTCCCTTCCTGCTCAAACCCTGTCTTTCCATCTGTCTGATTAGTCAGAACTTGTACCCACAGACCCCGGGAATAGATGCAGGTAAAGAAATAAAGAAAGAACATATTTCAGATTATCCAGGATGCTTTCTGTGCTTTGGGAAAATAAACTTTATTGTCGTCGCTTATGTCCTCACAAGTACTCACAACAAAAGGGTTTCTAAGAGACAGCAAAAATTCAAAAATGATTGGAAGAGAGCCATCTTCAGTCATCAGACTATCACAAGCAGCACATAAACCACATCCTCGGAAGCTGCGAACACCCGAAACTGGTGTTTTGTTTCTGTTATCGTAGCAACGGCAAGTCTGAACAGCAGGATGTGTGCTCACAACGCACGCTCGTTATTGCTCATGGTGACTGTAACAAACTGCTCGTTTCAAACAACCTTTCACCTCGTCAGAACCTGATTGCTCTGATAACAAAAAGGCAAGAGTAAAAAAAATAAAAAAAAAAGTGGTATATGTATGTGCAGATAATGTGCCTCACGGACCACTTTAATTATTATGATTCTATTCATTATCATAATTTCAGTGTTTCTAGAGCATTTAAAAATAGAAATGAGAATTAGTTTCTCTCTCTCTCTCTCTCTCTCATGTCCCTTCCCAGCCCATAGGTTAAATAGCTTGAGTCATCTATAGCGTGTGCACATGGCCAGGGGAGCGGTGCCTTTGTACAGAAAGAAATTGCTGAGGACAGAAGTTGGAAAATCTGAGCAGGCAGCTGCCTGTGATAAGTCAGAGCTGAACTTTGCAGCTCACGTTCCACGTGGGTACAACACATACCAGCCCTGGGTGCAACAGCAGGAACCCTTCACAGCAAATCCTTACTGATACTCGCTCCAGAACACAGCAAAACTTAGTAACAGCTCAAAAAGTTTAGGTTAATTTTTTTTTTTTTTTTTTTGAATGTGGAAATCCCCCTCTCCAGGGAAATGAAACCTCTTCCCTAGCTCTGCCATCTTTTGTTGAATGTCTGTACATCTACAGCCTCATTTCTTGCTTTTCTTCACATGTGCAGGAGCCAAGGCTGAGAAACCTCAGCCTGGCTAGAACTGCCCACACTGAAATTCCAGAGTCTTGCATGTTTTCTTTCTTGGAGAAAGAAAAGCCAAAGCAATATACATTAAATCCCAAGAGACAAATTGCTTGATTTCATAGAGAAGAAATAATGGAGGAGGAGCATTGTGAAGATTATGGAGTGAGAAGTAGGTGCTCTCTCATGTACGCCGCTTGTGATACAGATCTGCAAGCCTTGGAAAGAAGTCCTGACTTACCCGTGCAAGGAATATCCACAGACCTGGAGCTGCTACTGCAGCTAAGATGTCGTGGGTTTGTCTTCTCTCCAGAGACAGACACATGAGCAGAGAAAGGAGAGAGCTGGGAGATCTACCAGGAGTTCAGGGAACGTTTTAATCAGAACTATTCCTGTTTGAGATCTATTTTTATTATTATTTTAAAAAGGTTTGTGGTATCTCTGAGAAAAATGTGGACTTTTGAAATGAGGCCTTTGATGTGTAAAGACTGGGATGGAAAAAGAATAGGGATGGAGGAGATGTGGGCAAGGGCTCCTCACTGACAGCACAGGGAGAAGACACAACACACCATGCAGGAGGAGAAAGCCATAAACAGATTTTTGGGCAGCATGAGCCTAGTGATGGGAATGGTAACAGGAAGGGAGGGTTAAAAGGCAGCAGGAAAGCATCCCAATCAAATCAACTGCTGAAAAAAGCACCTTGACAGGGACAGGTTTGTCTTTGCAGATTAGTATGAACTGGGATGGAGAGACAGCACAAGGAGCAGCGTGGTGTCACTTTTAAACCCTAAAAATGGGAGGAGAAAGAATCCTAGGCAGGATTATGAGACTGAGATGAATTATAGTAGCATTTAAAATATGGATAATCTAATTTTTTTTAACTCGACTGCATTTGGGGGGAGGAAGGGTTTGTGCAGTTCTCAGTGTTTTTTCTTTTGTTGTTGTTATGATACTGACCAGTTACAGCAGCATTATCTCAGCTGAGTGTGATATCACATTAAGAAGGCAGCAGTGAACTTGAGTGCACTTACAGGGACATGTAGTAATTAATCAGAATGACACAGCTGGGCAGAAATATATTTTTTCTTTTTTCTTTTTTTTTTTTTTTGCAAAATACCTGAGTAGCATTCCAGGCCTCTACATTTTGTAAAGAAATAAAATGCAGATAACTATTAAAAAAAAGCCACAAAAAGCACCAACAAAAATTCTCTGTAGAACTTCATCATTAGCTGTAATGACTTAAAAGAATTAAAGCTTTGCAGTACTAAAACCCCCTTAAATTTCAAAATGACATCATTTTTTTTCAAATGCCTTTGGGTAAGACAACAAATTTCTTAACCCTGATGAAAGACAGCAAGAAATAAGAGGACACATAATATTACTAAAAATTGAAGCTTAATTGTTACTGCCACCAGCACTCATTCACTTGAAATCCAGCATTCCTTAGAAGGAAAGCAGGGGTGAGCCACTTGCACAAGCCAGCAAAGAAAGGAAGATTCCCAGAACAGCAATGCAGGATTTTCACCTCTAATTGTGTCCCATGTTTCTGTGTCTAGATCAGAGCTAAAATGAAATTTGGTATTGAGCTCTACCTGAGGCGTTTTTGCTTCTCCTCGTTCTGAGACATTATCTGTGATAAATAAAACAGCACCACTATGAGGAGCAGGGCATTTGTGAAGTTAGGCACCAACAAGTAGGGATTAACCAGCACACTGGAAATAATGAACCTTGACAGATCTAGGGTTAAATACTTTAAAATTAGATCCTGCTGAAAGCCGAATCTTGTCGCTTAGCAACGGGCGCACGGGATGCTGCTGTCACTCAGAGGATGCTTCTCTGGGGAGTTCACATCACGCTCACAGAAAATGGGCTGTGATTGGGGCAAGGTGACATCATATTTGAAGGTAGCAGCCAACGGGATTGCACTCATGTTAATACCCAGAGATTTAAGGGAACATCTTCTCTTTTGGAATGGCTCAGCTTTGCCCACACCTCACCTGACCCAGGGAAGAGCCTGCGCAGAACAGCGGGACGTGTCGGCCAGCACATCACAGCCAAACTCAACAAGTGGAGTTTTCATCTTTTAAATTACTCAGAGCCAAAAGAAAAGCAAAATGCTTTTTGTGGATGCCTGACTGTATTCCGAGCATGGAAACCCCCACCAGCAGTTTAGAAAGCATGCACAAAGCCAGTGAGAAAGAATAAAACGTAGCCTTACTGAAAATAACTGAAAATTCAGTTCACTGAGCTAATTTTAGTGCTTGTAACAACTGGAAACCTACTGGATTTTAGTAAGGAACCAAGATACCAAGTTAATTAAATATATATTAAAAACCAAAAAAAGCCCTTGAGGTACAGAACCTGTTTTTCAAAGCAGTGCTGTGCTAAGGTTCATACAAGCACCTACAGGGATTTTTCTGAACACCTGCCTGGCAACTCTATAGCACATAAGCACATCAGAGCATCAGATCTGAGCATCTGATAGATGATAAACCATCCTGCATTTCTAAGTATGAAAATACACAGATTCTGAGAGGTGCTATAAGCACCTCTGGAATGCATACAGAAATTGTGTATTCAGTCCAACCCAGTATGCTGCCCATTAGGGCCTGGAGAGTCAAGATACCAAGGAAATGGAGACAATGGAAACCAGCAAAAAAACAACACTCAAGGAGACATACCTAGGTTTAGGACACTAGATGTCCTTTTCTGAACACTGAGAGAGCAGATAGGTCCTTTTCTTTATTTTGGGCAGGCTGTGCCAAAAAGTTGCTCCTGGTGAGCAGGAAGGTCACTAAGAGGGATCACAATGATCATGATGGATCACATTAAATCAACTTCCAGGTCATGAACTACCAAATTTCCTGCTGACTGGGGCCTCACCATTTGGCAGTGATGAAGGAGAACAAATATAGGGACATATTAGTTGATAATAGGATTAGTCAACTGCATATGAGCAGGTAAAGGCCATGCAGGAAGGAGTGCTGCAAAAACAGGGAAATATTAAGGCCAGGTTTAAAAAAAAGCACTCTAGAAGAGTGGCTTTCTCTCTTTTCATTCACGTGCCAGCAGGTTGGCTTCAGTCTGGGACTGAGGTACAGAAAAGTGGTTAAGAGGAATGAAGAGCATGTCTTCCAAACGGAAAACAAATAATTCTGGTTTGTTTAACAAGTCAAGAGTCTAAGGAGGGAAATGATTGCTTTTGTACTGATGCAATAGGAAAACAAACACGCCGCTGTTTAACGAAGAGCTGTTTAAACGAACCCTGGCAGAGGGTAGGTAGTAATTTTATGTCAGCTCTAAGGAGTTTGCAATGGTAAGAGCAGGCAGCTTTCAGGGGAGCCTTCTGGAGGAAAGAGGAGAAAAAAAACCCAATCAACCTGAAGACTGAAAATTCAAGCAGAGGTGATATTGCTTCCCCTTCCCAGATATGAGAACCACCTTCATGGGTAAAAACACGGAAGATTTTTACAGCTAAATATGCTGGGACAGTTCACAGTAACAGCATTGCTGAGCTACTATGTAATTATCTCTAAGCTACATGTATTCACTCAGACTACTCAAAATAAGAACACTTACAGGTACCTGTAACCTCAAAACCTGTTAAAAAATAACAATAGTCCATGGTGTAAAATTTAGATGGCCAGTTTTTCCAAATATATCTTATATATATATATATATATATATATTTATATATAAAATATATATATAATTATTCAACAACTGTCCTTAAAATACAGCTGGTGTAAGTGCATAATTGCTTCAGTTAATGGTTTATTTTGAGAGTTGTGGCTCCATACAGAGGATAATTTCCAGCAAAGTCATAACAGAGGAAAACACTCCTGGGAAATTTAACAACGAGCTCAAGGTTCTCAGAATAATATAGTGAATAACAATTAGAAAGGTATCATTAACATGTGATACATGGCTGTGATTTTGTCCAAACTAATTAGAGGAGTTGTCCTCTTATTAGTCTATTAAGATGAACACTAAATCAAATATCTTAATAGTGCACATATATTCTGTAATGCGTAATTTAAATTTTGTTACATACGGCAATAAAACAAGTCTTTGTTAACATCTGCTGTTATCACTTGAAGTACTGAGAAAGTTTTATTGTCATCAGATCCTGGAGAGCAAGCTTAACTCAGCAATACCAGTGGGTTAAACAAATAAAAATACAAGAGATAGACCAATGTCTGCTTTTAATAGAGATAAACATCATGTCACATCTTGTTTTCCTCCTCTGGTGCTTGTGCCTCTTGGGCACTGGAAGGGCACACACCATGTGTGCATTTGAAAGAAAAGCTGGCCCAGGAGCAGCAAGCTGAGGTATCCAAATGGGATGGGGAATATTATTCCTGTTAGTAACTGGGGTTTTTCCCACCTGTGTGCTTTCCTTAAGGCCTCCTGTATAAAGAACCAACAGATGTCATAAATCATTATCTAGAGAAAGTAAACACTGAAAAAAACCACCCCAAACAAGACCTATGCTGCTTTATCCAGGGACTCATTTTTTAAATTACCTGTCCTGTACTAGGCTGTTGATCTTTTGAGTCTCATCCAAGCAATTTGGTCACAGCAATACAGGCACAGAACAGCAAATAATCACAGATGTTTCATCAGCAAAAGACTCAAGTTATTTCTGTTTAAACAAGTGCTTTGCACAGGAGGGCAGAAGTTAGGCAGTAGTGTTTCAGCAATTACTAAGATGTCAAAACATTCCTTAGGTTCCAGGTTAGAGAGTGAAACCTTGGCCTTAACTAGATGCCCTTCAAACATTAGGGGTCAGCTATGGATGTGACTGTAAGTAAATCCTGCTATGGACTGATAGATATTTCACAGATGACTTCCACATGCATGCAAACATCTTACCCAACCCACAACAAATCACACATTGGGCTTTTAACACTAGTCCAGTCTCGTGGAAGAAGTTTAAACGGGAAGGTGGAATATTCAGCACCATCTGAGACCAGAGCCAGGGTCTGCAGACAAAGAGAGAACACAGTGCTTTCTGTTTGCAATGCTGTTTATTTTAGAAAAGCCCCTTTGATCACCTGAATGAAAAATGTGGGCAGAAAAGTCACAAATGTTATAAAACAAAGTTTATTCTGCAATATTTTGTCATAATGAATTGCATCTCTTTGGTAAAAATAAAATTTATAAACATTTTAATTAACAGAGATTAGCATACAAAAAACTAAACTTTCGTAAATCGTCTTTAAAACGGGTAAAGGACTAAACCAGAGGAAAAAGGGTTAGAATTGGTCACCTACTGGCAAAAGTATTCTAAACAAACCCAAGGACATTGCTTATGCTACATTAGAAACAAGCTAACGGGAATGGTTTAAAAACAACTCTGGTTCGTTTGATCAGAAAGCATTCTTACAATTCACTTTTAAATAAATAATAGTTACAATGAATTGGCAATTATAAAATGTTTTATATCACTATATGGCAGTAACATAATACTTTTAATTATGCACTTTTTAGTTTGAAGAAATGTACATTTATAAAACAGACTTGATAATGGCACTGGCAGTTAGGTGTGAAGAATGTGCTTTAAGATAAAATAGCAGGTGCAACATTTAAAATATTCTACCTTTTCTTTTCAATAAATATTTTGACCACACCATTATTAACGTGTATGAGTATACTTTGCTTTAATTAAAGCTTGTACTTTTCAGGCTGATGAAAAGCTGCAAACCACACAACTTCCGTTTTACAGCTGGATTTAAAAACATTTGATGTGACTTCTGCAGATCAGTAATTTAGGACTAGAATCTGAAAAGCCAGTATAGGTTTGTACAGTAATCACATCACCTGTGATTTACCCTGAACAGAGCAACCTCCCATGAACACAGGTCTCATACACTTATTCACTGCATTTAAAGAACTGAATGTGGTTCATTAATACTTTTCTTGCCAAAATGTATCCAAGTCAACCATTGGCATCAACATTTTACATATGTCACTAAAAAACCCAAAGCCCAACAATGAAAATAACTTTTAATTATACTCCATTTATACTATATACACCAGGGTCTCTAACTGAGGTGGCAAACGAACCCGAACCCAACAGATATGTAAGAGAAAGGAAGGGCAGCTCTTCTCCCACTGCCAAGAGAGGTGTTCCACAACTGAGCTGTCGGCCTTTGCTGCCAAACATGCAGGCAGAGGCCTGGGACAACACGGTGGAACAGGGCAAGGGCACAGCTCATCTGCCTTCCCCTTTGCAAGCAGAGAGGGAAGACAGCAAAGCAGGAAGAGCAGGAAGAGCACGGCCCTGCTGCACCGCTCTGTGTCCCAGGGAAAGGCTGCGACTGCTCCCCCCTTCCACAGTTCCAGTTCTCCCAGCATCCAAGGATGGATGGGATGCAGCTTTCACTACTAACTGCTGGCTAGTAACTGGCTCTCAATGGTCATTGCATATGGTGATTAAATGCATTGTCAGCATCCCAGTCCTTCAGATATGCTGAAGTCATCGTCACCAACTTCAGGGTTAACAGCAGCACAGCCACACTCCCAGTAAGTATTAACCTCCTCAAATTTTATCTGAGGCAAAAAACAATTCAGAACCAAATCAAACCACGGAGCTGACTATGAACACACCTTCCAGAATACCTGGACCTTGATCCAGCTTTCACTGAAAGCTACAGAAAGCTGCAAGCACTTCAGCAGGAGCCAGACAGCACCCCTCTTCAACAGTGTGGAACTGAAATCACGGCACTGAGCAAAACCTCAGGCTGCTCACAGCAATTCTGTGTATCTGAAGCCTCCTTTTCACATTGACACAAGCTCTGCCCTTTATGGTTTTCCACGAGAGTTCAAAAGCAACCCATAAGCAAGAAGAAGCAGTTCCACCAAGCATTCGCATCTTCAGCTCCTGAAATCCTATGAACCACTGCCTTGGTAATTAATTTTTCTTCAAATGGTGAGTTTTACCCCTACTACCCACCATTAACACATCCAATATCAGATCTAATTGGCTAATGCAGCACTTGTGATAGCCAGAACACACATACACATGTCTGCACACACATTGCCCTCTTACAGGTGTAGGCTAACAGGTGCTCCCACAAAGCAGGAATGAAGCAGAGTATTTTCCTTCCCTTTCAAGAAATATAACAGATCATTCTGAAAACTGAATTGAGAAAAAAAAAACCCAAAAACCAAAACCCCAAAAGACTACCATAACAACTATTTTTTTCCCCCTCTCCTAGTGTTTGTGCTTTAAATTCCAAAACACAAAGAACCTCGAATATTTCAGGCTTGATCCAACAGCCATTGAGTCAGCAGGAGCACCACCGTTGTCTTCAAGAGGCACTGGAAAGGGCCCTCAGAGCAACAGACCTTCAGCAGCATGGCTGTGTTTGCATTGGAAGTAGACAGGTTAGGACAGCATTCATGAAGAGACTGACAAGAAAAAAAAAAAGAGAAAGAAAAAAGGGGCAAAAAACCTCACACTAGTCTAAGAAAGGCATTCAAAATAGCCAGGAAAATACTCCCTTAGGGAAAGGTTAACTTTTGGCTGAATCCAGCACTGTTTTCAACAGTGGACATTGGTTTTCTAAGTGGCTCTGCTCCTAATTTTCACCCAGTTTGCCCAACACCTGGTGGAAGCTGTAGCTTCACGTTGGTGAGAACATTTATGGCACATCATGCTACTTTTCAGCAACAGGAAAGATGACCTTGGATAGCTGTATACAATTCTGCAACATACTTAAGGCATCCTTGTATGTACAGTACTGTTAAAACCCACTCCAACAGAACTGCTTACCCATTTTCAAACAGAAAATTAAAAAAAAAGAGGAAAAAAAGGCATCATCTACAGGAAGATGTAAGTAATCACCACTGATTTTAAAAGAAAAATAGGGTTAAACTGAACATACCACAAAAAACATTTTTTGGCTGAAGGATGTCTAGGAACTATAAGGAGATTCTCTTATTGCAAAATGAATTTGAATCCTTTACATGGAAGTCAGAGCCCTTAGACAGAATAAAATTCACCTCTGCAGATGGTGCTGGCAGAGATGCAAATATGATCCACAGTGTGCATCTGAACAAACATATCTCTGAAAAAACATAAAGTCAACTACTGAAAAGGAAAAAAAAAATTAAAAGTGATCATTAGGAATTATGCTTTTGGGTTTTCACAAGTCATGCATATCTTCTAATTTGAGAAGATTCAGTATTTTCTTTTTAGGTGGCGATTTCAAAATAAATGGCTAAATTATAGTTTGCGCCAAAAGAAAAAAAAAAAAAAGCAGTGAGTCCTCTTATGGCTTTGATCTCCCTTGTGAAGGGCAAAAGTAGAAGAGTATTGCCACAATTAAAAAAAATATATGTATATATTCAACACTGACAAACGTATTATTTTTTCCTCTGCTTGTGACAGTGGGTCTTTGCAGTACTTATTAAGGAACTCAAGCACGTTTGGATGCCAGCAAGGTGGAGCAGAGACCCTGCTGCTTCCTTCAGCTCCTCATCGATCTCCTGGCACAGCTCCTCGAGTACTTTCTCGCTGGGCTGACTCTCCTCAGAGGTATCCACGCAAGGCTGGGAAGCATAACCACTGTCTCCCAGGGGATCGTCTTCATAGTCCCCATCCGTGTCCACCTCGCTGTGAAAGCCCTCGCTGCCGTCGCGGCTGCTCTTGGAGATGAACTCGTAGACCTCGTCCAGGGAGGACAGGGAGGACACGCTGGAGCGGGAGGCGCAGCGCTGCGGGCCCATGCTGCTGGCGCTGTAGTTGTGGTCCTCGCTCGGGTCGATGCTGGCGGCCGCCGAGTCGCTTTCCTGCAGGCTCACCGAGCTGGGGGCACTGAAGGCGCTGCCGTAGCTCCTCTTCCTGGGTGTCTTCAGAGGCTGAGGTTTCTCACCTGTGGACAACGGGACGCGTCAGTAGGCAAATGCCCCGGTGAGCATTGCACCACTAGCACGCCGCAGTGGGAACTGAATTGCGGCATTGAAAGCCACGATGTGCCCGTCTACTGTCACCCACAGCAGACAACAGTCAGCACCTCGTCTCAGCTAAGAGCTAGAGGAACAGAGAAGTGTGGCAAACCCCTTCGCTTTACCACGTTCTTCTTCTCAGGGTCAGGATTAAAAGCGAGAGAGACAGAACTCTTGCTCAGACTCCGAGGTTTATTGTTCCTTATCTCAGTTACAGCCTCACTGACCGTGGGTGCTTCTACATGTTAAGTTAACAGAGCAAAACTGGAGTAGAGTTATGCCTTCAAGGTCCTTTAAGCCTAAACTACCCAATTATAAGATGCTAACTAATTTATTTTAACTTCTAACCCAATAACTAACCACCATGTCCTGCACTGCAGATTTTTCCATCCAATCACACAACACCACCCAAACACGTAAAGGAGAAGGAGAAGACTACACCCTAAACCCTCCATCTTGTTACAGATATATTATTTTAACCCACCACATTAAATTCTGAATTTCTCACCTTGTGATATAACACACTTCTATTCAACTACACACTCACAGACTCAGTGCTATCACTCAGTTTTGGAAGCCTTTCCCAAGGCCTCAGGTCAAATGCAGTGTACCTTGGAGAATCATTCCCTGTCAGCACAGAAATTCTGAAATTCTCTATGCCCAAGGTTTCAACAGAGAAGTAGCCAAGAAACTCTTCTTACTATCTAGCACAGAGAGGTCAGGGATAGAACTTTGCAGAAAAAAAATCAAAATTAATTGGAAAAAGAAAAAAAAAAGGCTTCTTCTAATAAAACTCTTGTAATACTAGCTGAAAGAATAATTAAACCAGAATTACTTCTTGACTACTCTTACTGTTTGGGAACTAGACCATACTTGTTTCTTGATATTTTATAGGGAAAGTATTTAGTTACTGAGTAGAGAAGAAAAACAAGAGTAAAATGGCTTATGCTTACAGTCCAGCATCCCCTGTTGAATGGAAGTATTTAACAGCATCATTGCAGTAGCAGCATCAATATCAGATTCTGTGAAGCAGAAGCAGCAAAATGTTAGAATTCAGGTAAGCCTGACAAGATGAGGTCTCTAAAATATATAAAGAATACATATATATATATATATATATATATATATATATTTATTTATTTGCTTGTACTGGCCTACAACAAAGAATAAGGGTGGGGGGAATGTATAAAGGCAGACAGAGCATGACCCTTGTACAGCTCAATACTGTTCCAGATCAGTCTCATACCTTAACTATGACATTTCAAAGGCCGAGTTCTCATGTTGCACTGACTGAAGCCAGGAATCAGTGACACAATTAGACGCTCATGTGACAATGCTGTTGCTATACTTAACAAGTGCCTTTTGTTTGTACCAGTTGGGAGAGAAAGATTAGACACATGGCACAGCAAAGCACCTCAGCAGCTCCGTACCCTGGCTGTGTGAATGTGCAAGGCTGAGAGCAGCCGTGCCCATTAACGCAGCACTAATGCAGCACACCTCCCTCTGCCAGCAGAATTTTCCACACTAATAAACCAAACGGAAGAAATTGAGACTCGCGGGGGGAAAGGGCACTGAACTGCTCAATCTAGGAAGCAGGGGGATCTAAATAATAAATAGGCACGGAGAAAAGGTTGAGGTGAATTGTGGCACTGTCAGCTGCAGTAGAGAAGCACTGCTGCAAAATGCCATCCTTTGCGGAGTAGATTGCTTACATTTCTGAAAGGCACCTTGAGGACAACAGGCCAGAGAGTGATGTTTCTAACCAGAACAAGGTGAAAGGCAAAAGAAACAAGCACGCCTTCCCCATGCCTTTCAGGACATGCTCATGCCCTTTAAAGAGGAGGAAATCCAATCCATTCTTTGGCTCACTTCTGCAGTAGAAGATGAATACTCCTTATACAGGACAGAAATATGTACGGTGGACTAACCAGGCAAAACAGGAGCAAAGAGACAGTGAGCTGTCACAAGAGCCTGGGTGTCTGAGATTAGAAGATCACATATGAGGTGTAGGTAGGTATGTAGATATGCATGAGCAGTGAGGAGAACAGGGCTGGAAGGACCAGCAGCAAGCAGAACAGGCTCTCTGTTCTGCTGAACTGGAACTCTGGGAGGAACTGTTAAAGCAAAACATTAGCAATGTCATTTTCGATGGCATTTGTTTTCTTCCCCACATTAGAGGTATTAACTGCATTACTGAATTTAAGGGGAAGGTAGTATTGGGAAGGGATCTGCAGATTTGTCAGCATGGCTTTTTTATCTTGATAATTCTCCCTAACTTCACCCCTGGTCGAAGAGAAATTTGAAGAACGTGACACCTTGGGAATGTTGTACCAACGTGGGAAGGGGACTGAGCTGCTGTTTCCAGCACATGTTATAAAACATACACATTCCCCTCCTACACTTGTTTTCCGTGTTTTTCATTTTAAATCCAGCATACTTTAGGCTCCACCCCATTGTACTCATTTGATTACTTTTTCTTCCTTCTGCTTTGGCTTTCTTTGGCAGAAACAGAGCCTCTGAATTCATAGGTTAGATGCACCCAACTGACAGAAAGAAGTAGAAATATAAAGCATGAATTGCTTTGCTCCACTAGTGAAATCAGGAAGTGAAATAGGAAATTCCTAACTTGCTATCCCAGACATTTTATTTGATCATCTGACATTGGCATATAAGCACCACCTTGTTAAAATGACAAGCAATCAGAGGCATTAATGCAATGCAGAATTACTACCTACAAAGAGTATTTCTGTACCTTAATACTCCCAAAGAATGAGGAGAGGCACTTCTGCAGTGGCTTCTTAGCAGTGCTCTGTGTCACTGATAATGTGCTTTGGCTTCATTTGTGATTGCTCTTCTCAACAGAGCAGTATTTCCCAAATTTACACTTCTCTAGCAGAATGGTTGAGGAAGCACTTTATCACAAGGAATTCTGTTCATCTGCACAAGGGCTGCCCTATGGAACCCCAAGAACATGAATAGCTTGCCTCTAATGCCAGAGAAATGCTGAACAGGCTCCCCCACATGCAGAAACTAAAGGATACCACATACCCATCATTATTTTGGCACCTGTGGTGTAGCTAAATGGAAGAGGGAACATCAGACTGGCAAACTCCAAACCTGTCACAGGACACACCACCAAAATCCTTAGGAGGAGAGGGATTTCTTGTGATCTCCAACAAGCCCTGAGAACCCCAGATCCAGCAGCCCTGCAGCAGCCAGCCACTCAAGGGACGTTTCCTTGCCACCCAGATGCCACCACAGAACCTTCAGCTGAGGTGCATGGTGATCATCACCTGAGGGCCAGGCAGCTGCTTGGTCTCTAAAAAGCCTTGGCTTTGCTGCCTAACCAAAGCTGCTGGTCTGTGGCCAAAAACTAAAAGCAGCCTTCTCACCTCTAAGCCTACTGAGCCAGCCAAATCAGGGAGCTGGGTGTCTGCTCAGGTCCCACTTGGACAGTGCCTTTCACTATCCTGCGCTGAAAGAGCTGTAACAACACTCCTCTGCAACACATTCTTTAAAAATTGAGTGCTGTTCACTTTTTAGTACTTAAATCCCAAAATTATTATCACTTTTGCCTAGGACAAGCCTAACTAAGCTTTATTAGCAGGGTGCAAGAGCTGGGCTCAACTGGCTCCTCCAAAAGAAATGCTGCAACCCCCAGCACACTTTCTAGCTGCCTCTTGGTACCACAAGTTTTACACACTAACATTTGCTGCCTTTGGTTCTCAGTTCTTGGTCTCCAATAAAACTGATGAAGAGATGTGCAGCTTTCAGACTCGTTTTCTACTGAACTATTCATTAAGTAGGTCATACTTAGGAGTGATGCATGTGCTGTATATTTTGTTGTCAGAACCAGATGGCCCCAATTACACCTTGAAATTCACCTCATGGATTTAAAATTAATACATAAGGTTTACCTTTGAGAGATCGGCCATGATTCTGCTGAAGGACTGAAGTCAGGTAGTGAGGGGACGACGACCTACTGGAAAAGAAATTCAACAGCTCAAAGCCAAGCCCTGATCAGGCAAGTGATTTGTACAAAGTCCAGCAGACACAATATAATGATCACAGAAGGCAAAAACAAACCCTATCCACCTTCTGCTGCCCTCAGTAGATGGCTCTGCACTGGTTCATAGTTTGTGTAGCACTATTTGAGCCATCACCAGCATTTGGAAAACATCTCCAAACACACACACACACTAAGCAAGAATCTTGTTGGCAAGAGTCACTGACTTCTACAGATTTTCTGTACCTGCCTAAAGGCTGGATTTTAAACAAAGATATGTATTTTTTAGTACACAAAACCTACATGTGAACAAAACATTAGCTCATACAGGGATGCTCAGAGGACAGGTAAGGACCAGTTGTGATCATTTGCTTTTCCAAATCGTGGTGGGCAATGAACAAAAGCAAAAAGTAAAAGGCAAAGACCTGTGAAAGAGCAAAAAAAAAAAAACCGCAAAACAACAAATCAAGACAACTGCTGATTTTAAAGTTGATGCTGTCCAGAGTGGTTTTTCACAATCAGACCAGCTTTGCACCAAAGCAAAGCTTTGTAAGTAAGGCACCAAAGTACCCTTAAATCCCTCACAAAATAAAGGGCAAGTTAAAGTTTTCACACTTTTTTTTTTTTCTTCTGCTACACACGCAGCCCTAATTATTCAGTTTATTATACATATATTAGCGAGCAGTTAGAAGTAACTACAATAAAAATAGTACACACTATTAAAATTGCATGAAATGTAGCAATATCACATCTTTGATAGTGCTGCTGCAACAAACTGAAGGATGATGACAGAATTTTCAAGCCCAACCTGCAAGAGAAACCTCAGCTGAATGGGAAAAATGTGCAAAACTAGGGTTCACTTGTATCTGTTCTTGAAGCAGCCACAGAGTACAATGGGAACAGATCCCATGGGGGGGAAAAAAAAGTTAAAAATAAAGGAAAGCAATGGTCTAACCCAAAATGGCTGGCTTTGCCACCCTCAGGTCCATTGTACAGAGATGCTAAACGTCATCAGCCTTTTGCCTAAGCTCAGATCCTTCAAAAATCATGCCCACATAGAGCTCCCCCAAAGTAAATTAATGCCTGGTATTGATTAAGACAAGCCATGCATAAGGTATGAGCAAGATGAGGACTGTGGCTGTCCCCAGGGCTGTAATTCATGTAGCACTAGAACCAGAATGCAGCCAGGGGCTTCACAACGACTTGTTGAACAAGCTGTGCAGAAATAAAATGCATCAGGGATGCCAATCATCTATGATAATACAAATTTCAGTGTCACTAGACACAGATTACAGTTTTAGAAAGCTTCTGCTCAAAGCAGCAGCTTAAATTTTATTTTAAAATCGAGCTGAATGATAGGCATACTCCCCACAAACACACTGTAAAATAATCATGAACACCAGCCTTCCCACAGGAAAATTCAGACTGTCGCAGCTGAATTTTAGGATCACTCTGAAGATAAATTTGGACAGGATTTCAGCCTCTCTCCAGATGATCCTCTGGGCTTCCTCTCTCTCTACAATAAGGCAGATCCTTGGGGGCCCTTCCCCAAAATCAGGCCAGAATTTAAATCAAATCTAAGCATGGAAGTGGAAAAAATAAATCTGTTTTTCTGTGCGTGATGGAAAGTCACATAAATGGGGTTTTATTATTGAAGGAAAATAAACCAGCTTTCATTAGGGAGCAATTTAATATCGTTAATATGTTGTTTCTTATTTTCTTGTACTCATAAATACAAGCACTGCAAAACCCTTCCCGTGTTGAAGTCAGTGGGAATTTTGCCATGTGGCTTCATTAGATCCAGGATTTCCTTGTAATTGTTGGCAAGTGTCACTAGTCCTTCAGTAAAGGAAAAAAAAATACCAAAAACAACAGCTTCAAATTAAAGTCCTGATCTTCCAAGTACTTAAGCATGCAGATGAAATGTCTCCTTCCTCATACCTAATTTTGGTATGTTGCATTTATCCAAGCTAAGAAAACCACACTTAACACAACTTTAACTGCACTGATCTTGGAGACCCTGGAGAACTTAAAAGCCTAACTGGTCAAGGCTGTGAACACCCTGCCCTAGGCTGAGTCTGTCAGTCCTCTGCAACTCTGGCAGGACAGAAAAGATCCAGAGGTCCCTTCCCCTCTGTATTATTCTCTACATTTTAAAGTCTGGCTGTAATAACACAGACAGAGCATTAAAGCTTTCAAGGACCAAACCTTCACTTGAGTTGTACCCAGAACCAAAAGTCCATACCCTTACACAGAGACATTAGAGCCTGTAAAAGCATTATACTCCAGAGCCCAACTGCAGTCACTTCAATGATCTTTATTCCTATAAACCCCAAGCAATACCACCAGTCATCTCTTAGTTTCCAATCTGACTATTTCTTAACACTTGAATGTTTCAGGGTTATTTTAGTAATGCTCCCAGTTCCAACACAAAGCTGAAAAACAGGACACCTCTGCCTGGTTTGTTCCAGCCCAGGATGGCCCTGGGTTGGAGACAGACCAGAGACAACTGGTTCTGTCTTGTGGGTTACAAACCCCCCTGGACAAACCCATGCCGCACAAAAATCTGGAGCCCCTAAGGTTTGCTCAGGGGTGCCAGCTCCCAAGGTCAGTTTCCTGTTGGACCCTGAGAAATGCCTGCTCAGTGTTATCAGTCTTACATCCTGCTCCAGGAATCCCAGCTCCTGTTTGTTAAGGAAACTCCTTGCAGTAAGGTTAAGGCATAGGGCAATGTACAGACACCTTAATTACCTCTTATCTCACCCAAATTCTTTCCTGAACTAGACAGACCAGCCACATGCCTTCCTCAGAACTAAGCTCACCCAGCGTGCTCCTCTGCATTCTGTCCTCCTGCCTCCACAGGCTGACCCAGCTGCTGCTCCTCTTCCTCTACTCAGGACACAGGAGATTGACTTCAAATTCTCCAGAATCTGTTGCCTAATCTTAAACTGTGTTGGTAAGGAAGTCCTGGTTTCAGAAGTCTTGCATGCCCCACCTCAGACGACATTTATTTATGGCAAAGGCTGTCTTTTCCATCCCTGTTGCAAAATGCTTTCAAACAGCCTCAGAGAAACGCAAACCTCTCAGAGCAGCGTCTCAGCACTTCAGAAGGTGGAAAAGTTGATTGTTTTCGACAAAAGCACAGAATAGATACATTTTATATCCAGACAAGTGACTTATAGGAGAAGACACCCACCTCCTCCACAGAGCAGCACCAGGCACCACCCTAGAACAGTCCTGATGGACTGTGCTTGAAAGAGGATTTTGTTCCAGTTCCTAGGAGAACTTAGGTCCTCCCAAGGACCTAAGAACTTAGAACACAGGTCCTAGGTCCTCTTGGAGAAATTTTGCTCTTCAGAAAGGAGCCAGCACACCCCTGACCTTCTTCTTTTAAACTCTCCCACAGTTAGCAAGAGACTTATACACTCCCCAGATGTGCCATCTGGGAAGCCTGAGCTCACTGCATCTCCCCACCTCATCCAGCTGGTCTCACCTACAGCCCACTCAAATTCTGCTCTCGGGTGGCAGCAGGCAGCAGCACTTCAACACCCTCTGCTACCCTGGAGCAACATGTCCTGCTTGGATGAGAACTTCCACCTACCTGGGTGGCGATGCCGGTGGAGTATAAAATGCAAGTGCTGAGGAAAAAGGCTGTTTTTTCAGTGCTTGGACAAGATTAGGTTTATATTTTGGGTCAACGCACCACAAGGACCCTTTTCCATTCACCTGCAACGAAGAAACACAACAAATTAGAAAATCCAGGGCCAGGCTGGTACAGTCCTGTCTAATTTAATATCCCCAAGTAGCAGCACAGTACAATGACTGCATGAAGGCATGCACCACTGCACGGCTGAGGCACAACATCCACAGGCAGTTCCACCGTGGATGAGCCCAAAATTGAGAAAATGGTCCTGAGACCCTCATTATACCCCATGGAAGAAGCACCCATCTTGCAGGGTGGTCCAGCATCTTCTCTAAAGCCTCATTCCCATTTGTCCCCTAAATGCTGTAAACCTTATTTTAACACTCAATAAACACAGCTGTGAGTTTAAGGATCTGTCCAGGCACCAGCAAACTGATCAGCAATCTTTTCTTTAACAGGTTTCTAGGTAAGAAACCAAAGCACTTCCCCTTGGTTTAGATATAGACACATACTCATTAAACTTTACACCACCCTGGAAAAGGATCTTGCTCAATGCCCAGCTACAAAGTGGATTATTCCCACTTTTTTCAAAATCTGAAAACGCAATGAATGTATTTTTGATGCGCGTAACAATGTAAGCAACCCTGTGCTAGTCATTCTTGATATTAAATTTGGTGTATTGAAACTTAAGAAAGATAAAGCACCTCTTGCTTGTCTCAAAGATTTCTTCACAAATTTACTAAATAAAGAACCTAATTTTTTTTGAGCCTGCTAGTTCTGGCAACTTAAAGAAGAAAATTAAATAGGAAATTTAAAACAATTCTATAATCACTGACCTGACAGATCAGCTAAAAGCTCTGCACATACCAGATTTTTTTTGGAAAACAGATATGGAAATACACATGGCTGAAGGATGGGGCAGCTGTACACCTGAACAGTAAGATCCTTCTAAAGGATTTTTGGGGGCTAAGTATGAGAGCAGAAACCCCAGCTTCATGGAGAAACTCCTGTGAGCCCACAGTGGCCAGCTGGCCTCCTCTTGGAGGAATCACAGTGGGCAATAATACCAATTTATGGATGGATGCTCTGTGACTTACTCTAGATTAAAGAAGGACTTACAAAGCATGTAAAGTCTGTGGTTCTATTTAAATCACAGGGGTTTTCTGAGGGGAGGAAATACCTTGCTATCAATAGAGAAAAATCAAGCCAGGCAGAGCCCCAGCTGAGAAAGAGATGCAGCTGCAATTGTAGCTGAAGGCACTGCTTTTATCAAAGATCTCTGTGCTGCTGCATCTCCCCAAGTTTCTCTTTTTACTTTTTAACCTGAATCTTCCTATACTTACCTTTTCATGCTAAAACTAAGCACAGCCTGTAAGATGCTTACCAAGAAGCCTACTTTTAATTAATAAACAGCCATGGTGGCTGGCAGGATGATTTAGCCACCTAGGCTCTCAGGGCATCCTCCCAACTGGCTCTATCCATCATCTCAGTGATGGACTCACACCTTGATCCTTTTCCTGCACCTCTCCCAGACCCCTTTCCCCAGTACCCCAACATGCCCAACTGGCTTTTATTTTCTCCCCCCTCCCTTTCATAGTTTGGAGGCTGTTGCCCCCAGGGAGCAGCAGGATATCTCCTGATCAGCAAACCACTTCTTGACACTGTTTATCTGCTACTTTAGGTGAGCACTTTCGCTTCATGCCTCATTCACTTCAGCTGCTGGGGGTTAGTTTCCCTCTTTGATCTTTCCAGCCAGGTACTCCTCCAGTTTGCTGCCCTGACAACATAACACCAGGATTTTGGGTGGGTATTGCAACAGCAAGCCGAACCCAGTCACACCCTGAAGCCATCCAGATACTGACAGATCCAATGCAACAGGCAGTAAACAGGGTGCTTTCTTCTTTGGGTCATGTGTAATGTGAAACCACACTTCCACCCACCTTTGGAGAGACTAAAAGTAGACTGATTGAGCTGAAGAGATGATGGGGCTGCGCCTGTGCTTTGCTTGCACCCTCTGCCTAGCAAGGACAGGGGTAGAAGTCCAGCCCAGGTCTGCAATCAAGTGTCACATGTTAGGGGAAAGCCTGGCACAGCTGGAGCTGGAAATGCCACAGAACCAATATCCAGCTTTAAAACAAGCCAGAACAGACTGTGCTATTTCTCCTAGCAAGGACTAATTCAGGACATTCTAAAACGCTAAACTGCCTTTGGAGGTTAGTATTTCACTTCAACAGTGAGGCAAGTGTTGGAATGAAATGTAGGTGCAACTTTTACTTTAGATCTAGAGAAAAATCTCTCCAGAGTCAGTGAAAAGAGGCCACCAGGCTCTTCTTACTCTGCAACTCAAAACAGGGGCAATCATATAGTTCTGAGGTTAGTTTTTGCTCTATCACCTTTTCTAATGTTTCTAATTTGACTTGCAGGATTTTATCTAGGCAGAAATAAAGGAAGCAAAATCAATCCTGCATTTTGAAGCATTGGAGATAGTTTGTAAGGACGGGAAGTTTCCAGCCCCCAGCATTTCGG
The DNA here is from genome assembly GCA_018697195.1 of Certhia americana. Lineage (NCBI taxonomy): Eukaryota > Metazoa > Chordata > Aves > Passeriformes > Certhiidae > Certhia > Certhia americana. The sequence goes on along the minus strand of JAGMWU010000130.1, from coordinate 17,450 downwards.
GGGATTACAGGAATGGGGGTTGGAAATGAAATGCCTCCCATGATCCAGCCTTATCCTTTACCACCAGCCCACCACAGTCCCACACCAGTCCAGTGAGTAAAACCCAAGGAGCCACCAAAGCAGAGCAGCTCAGCTGGTGCTGGTGGCTCAGGCTCACTGCAGGCACACGTGCCCACGCTGCAGAGAGCAGCTTCACACCCGGGCAGCAGTCCTGGCTCCATCAGGCATGGACAGTGTTCAACAGCTGCATCCATCCACCTGAGCAAGGTGAACCACTGGAAAATACTGTCTGTGTGCAAGGAGGTATAAAATACATTCACCAAAAGGTTTACCACATAAAAGGCATCTCCCTCCTATCTCCACAGGCTTATGGACGGGACCTGCCCTACTCTTTGCCCAAATACTTGAAAAGCTACTTGGATTGTTTATCACCATCTCGACACAAAAAACCAAACCAAACCACAAACAAACAAACCAACCAACCACGTATTTACCAAGAAAAGGAGGTTTGTTGAAGATATTCAAGCCCCGTGACCCCCAGCCTCTAGAGGAAACAGTGGCAGGGCCACATCCACACAAGCAGGGGCCTGCCAAATTGATGTTTGATGTGGATGCTGATCCTGCCTCCTCACACCTCTTCTCCTCAGCATCAATTAATGAATAATCCCCAATACTATCATTGTAAAAACAAGTCTAGCAAAGAGCAGAGAGACTCTTCATGGCTTTCAGCCCCAAACCCCTTTTCACTTGAGGTCTTCCTGTGCTGTGGATCAGATGCTGCTCCCCCCCAAAAAAGCATTGTCACAGTGTAGGCAGGCACCTCTCTCCCCAACCCCAAGGCAGCACAACAGTGCTTAAGATGCAAAAAGACCATCAGCCGTATCTTCTGAGGATCACTGACTCACAATCACACCTCCACATCTTCAGGGGCACCAGGGCCACAGCAGGAACAAAGTAATTTTTCCAGTGGTCCAAGCAAGGACAGTCTTCCCCCAGCCTCTGTTGGATGCTGTCCTAGACCCCTGAAGCCCTGCAGCCTGCAGGTCTTTAGCTGGCTGATGCAAATTAACACACAGAACAATCAGCCACAGCTATGACCATCCAGAGCTACACCTGCAACATGACAGGGCACACTCTGGTGGGGAAGAGCTCTGCAGAATAAGGGAGTTGGTGCTGACGGGTCACCTCTTTGTGACTTGGATGTTCTGCTCTGATCTGCTCCAGCAGGGTCTTGTGGATCATGCCCAGATCCATCAGGGCACTGTAAGCATGCTCCTGCAGCAACTCTTCCAGGTCAGCACCAGCCAAAATGAGTTCAGTGCAAGTGCCCAGCAGTGCCAACTCAGGGAGGGTAAGTGGGGAAAAATCAGCTTTCCTTCAACATGCACTTCCAATCCAAAACAAAATACCAGCATTATGGCAAAGATGAGGACGGACTCCTCCTTCTTTTTCTGCCTGACCTCAGAGATGATTTCACAGGTGACAGCCAGCAGCAACAGCCAGAGAGGTGTCAGAGAGGAGAGCATGCCCTGGGATGCAGGGGCACAGACCATCCATCCCCTACTGTCAGACATTTAGACTTTTCCAACACAAGAGCTCAGATTCATTTGAAATGCTTTGAAATCCTTCATACCCTGATGTTACCAAATAAACCAGGCTCCTCTGATACAACATGCCATGGACCTTTCTGCTTCCACAGGCACTTGGCATAGAAGAAAGCTGATTGCATGTTCCATTTGAAGCACAAAATGCCATTAACAAAGAAAAAAAAAAAAGGAAAAAAAAATACAAAATTATCTTGCCCTTTCAGGTAAACACCCAGAGGCACGGCTAGCTCATGGTTACATGCAACAGGATCAGCAAAACGAGCTTGTGAGGAACTGCTGCTTGCTCCAAGAAGTGACACCTGAGGAGTTCATCCAAAAGGGTGTGCAGCATTTCCATCACCTGCCAGATCAACTCCCATGGGGTCCAGGCACACTGCTGCGTGCCACAGACTTATTTTTCAGGAAGAATTTGGAGCAGTACTTTTATCTGGTCCTTTTCTAAGCAGGGCAGAGGGTAAAGATTAAACTGCTGTTTGTAGGAAATGAGGAAGCTTCAGCAAAGTTTCAAGAGGGGCTTTTCTGGGGTGTTCTTTTTTGGTAAGTACAGTTTCTGTTCTTTAGAATTACAGAGCTGTGCAGTTTCTGGAGCCCTGGGAAACCACTGACAGAGCACATCAGCATCACCTTGCTGGTAGCAGTGGGAGATATTCTGCATTTTGCTCTTCCTACTGGAGATGTCACATCAAGCAGCAAGTCACCCTCTGAGCCCAGCAATACTCATGGAGATGCCAGGGTAAGCAGGGGACCAGGCAGTGTCAAGCTCCTGCCACCAAATGCCAAAACAACAGGTTTGACTGGTAACTCCTAAACCACAAGGCTGGAAAACATCAGAGAATTTAAGGGCAGAACCACAGACAGAAGGAACTCATACCAATTTAGATTTCCATTTCCCACCCTAATTTTTCTGAAACTCACGTCATCCTCCTTGGACAGAGCCACCCAGGCCTTTAATAGCACTTTTGTCACCTACAGCAGGTGTGGTGCCTGCTCAGATCCAGTCCTCCACACAGGGACAGCTTGAGCATCTCAGTTACCCCACTACAGCACCTGGAGCCAGGTTATGAGCCCATCCTAACACTCAGCAGAATTCAGCAATGGGGTGGTTAATGGACTTGTCACACTGCAACAAAAAGTCACTTTTCCTTCAGGGCAAAGCTGCTGCTTGTGAAAACAACACCCTAAAAATTTAATGTAAAAGCAGGAATACTGAGAAGCAGTGGGGTTCAGTCCTATCAGTACGAGGCAGTCCACCCCAGTGCCCACTCAGCTCCAGGACCCCTCTCTACAGTGAGAGGCTGTCAAGCACTCCAGGCATTGCAGGCATTTCTGATAACAAGCCTGCTACCACCGAGTCTGACCTCCAAGCACAGGACTTGTTTGTTGACTTTCAGTATGTGGTTTGTTAGTTTATTTAAGTCAGAGCCAGCTCTTTGAGGAACAAGATGGGGAATAAGAGAGGGAGAAAGAAAGTCACTAGTAAAATCACATAAGAACAAAGAAATTTTTTGTACAGAAAAGAGTACCCTTGACTTTAAGAAGTGGGTCGGCACTGCACAGAGTTGTACATCTTATGACAGATGTTAAAGCACTACAGTCCATTAAATGCAGGAGTTAATAAGGTTATTGGAAAGCTAGAGCCATGCTAAGTGTAACAGATCACAAGTGGAAGAGTGAATTTTCTATTTGAGAAAGCTGTTGGACTGAGGAACACTCAGTCACATACATCCAGCGTGCCCACAAGCAAGGGCACCTTGCAGGGGACCACATCTGCACCCAGAGGGGTAACACCCCAACTACCAGCTTCCCTGACTGGCATCCCATAATCTCCTCTGCTTGCCAGTGCAATTGTAGCCATGGCCACGCTGTTAAAGCAGGGAAGGAGGAACACACCCCAGAATTTCAGCACTGGGAAAGAGAGAAAGGATCAAAGAGACTTCATCAAGAAGAAGTCCTAGGAGGGTTATCTGAAATTCCAGGCTGGTTATTGCTGGCTAACAAAATTGTAAGTAAATGAAAGAAGAGTCCTTTGCAATTGTATGTGTGCCAGATTTTAAAAGGATGCAGCACATCTGGGTATGCCATGTCAACAACAATTAAGAAAACCCAGTGACTTTTGTCACCCTGTGATTTCAAAGCAGCATTTCCAAACCACATCCATCTGCAATTAAAACATTAAGAGGACACGTTGGGGTGAAAACAACCCAAAAACATGCTTATGAACAACAGAACCTTCTCCATTTCTCCCAGAATTTCAAACCTGCTCCACCTCCCTCCTGCCAGGTCTCACCTTGCCATGGCTTTTCTCCACCTTTCGGAAACACTTGTTCAAGGAGAGGTTGTGTCGGACCGAGTTCTTCCAGCCGGTGGGGGCTGTGGCAAAGTAGGGGAAGCGGTCCAGGATCCAGCTGTAGATTTCTTTGACTGGCAAGCTCTTGTTGGGGGACTGCTCAATCGCCATGTAAATGAGAAGGCTGAAAGAGTAAGGGGGTTTGGAAGTGGAGGATTTTTTCTCAGGGCTCTGGTAGCAGGATGGTGAGAAGGATGGCACGCTGTCACCCTCGATGTCATACAAGGGGCTAACAATTGGAAGGCCCTCGCTGCCGAGGCTGAAGTTTGTTAGCAGGTTAGTACTTTCGTGCAGCCAGTTCAAATTTGTGAGCTCATCATCTGCTGAATCTCTGTCCACCACGGTGGCCTTTGGCTTGCCGGCGTGGCCCGCGTCGGGCAGGCTGCCCACCCCATGGCACTGCCGTAGTCCTGCGGCTTTTCCTGCTCCGGGCGTTTCAGCTTTCTTATCCGGAGTCATTCCAGTGACTGGACCCATTTAGCTTGATTGGTCTGCAACAGAGGAGATGGTCAGGAATCATTGTAAACTACCACACTCACATTCAGCAGGAGCCCACCAAACCCAGCTGTGGGGCTGCACCATCCCCACGCTGTGCACGAGCACTGAAGCCACTGGTGAGAGCCAGGATCCAACAGCAGCCTCCCAGTAAACTCATGAGCATGTCTTAACCTCCCTTGGTTTACAAGCAGAGCTCATGGGAAACACTTGGAAATTGCTGTATCTATGTAGAAACACCAACTCAGACACAGAAATAATAGCTGTTTTCATGTCAACACCTGAAACCTGGAAAAAAACCTTAACAGGTAGGATCTAATCCATTCAGCTCTCACATTAAATCTTAAGTTACTCATTGTATTGTAAACTGACCCTGTTTAGAAGTGTTTGCCTTTGGTGTCCAAAGAGTGAAAAAGGAATTGCAAAACTTGAATCAGCATAAAGTCTACTTGTGGTCTCAGTGAAAATGAAATCTTTCTAACCCCCTACAAGTCACCATCATCCCCCTGTGCTGCTGCTTGTTTCTACCAGGGGAAGATCTGGTCAGCCTATCTATTCATCACCTGGGTCCAAAAGATCTTTTTCCCCTCCTGCAAGGGCTTCCCTGCAGAGCAGAGAGTGCTGAATCCAGTTCTCAACAGGAAGGCACCAACCACTGGGGTGTCAGCTCAGACCTGCAGGAACAGTGGCTCACCACTCAGATAAAAAAACCCCAAACCAACAGAACATTAAAACCCCAATCATAACACTATTATCTTTAAAACACTGCCACTCAATGCACAGTCTGACAGGCTACCCATGCTCTAGAGGCATCTAAACATCATTAGAGGCATCAACAGAAACCACCTTGCTTGTAGAGTTTTAAAAGGGGTCTTCTAGCAAACTATGCTATGGGAACAGCTGGGTTTTCCCTGCTGATGTGAGCACTGTGCACATGTAGGCACACTATAGACATAAGATACTCCAAGTAGGGATGAAGTTATAGTTGCACATAGCAAAGCTGAGGTTTGTATTAGCTGTAAAAAGATCCAACAAAACAACCAATGATAAACCCAAACCCCAAGCCAGTTCCCTGTCCTAAGTGCTATCATTCTGGTTTCATGCTCTAGCTCCCAGTACCAGAGCTCAAGATGAGAACAGTTGCCATATCACAACTCATCAGACAGTTCTACACAGTTTCTGGATGTTTTCTTACACCAGTTTTTAGTAAAGCCTTGTCTCCCTGCACTTGCATCTTCTCCTACCAAGTGTCCACCCCCAGACCCAACCAGCTCCAACCTGGCAGCCTCACCGTGTCCCTGGCAGCACGCTGCCCCAGCCTCCTTGTGGTGACACACAAAGGCAACAGGATAATCCATTTTATGCTCCCCAGTCCTGCCAGCCCCTGCCTGGTGCCAGGCAGCCATGAGGTGCAGAATTTGTGCCTCCCCCAGGAAACACATCGTGTTTCCCACCAGCAATTTTCATTTCTCTCTTCGTCTGCTCACAGGCTACTGCACCAGCCATTGCAAAGCTGTGTTGACAATAGCACCTGCACTTACGCTTACCAGTAGCAGTGCTGGAAAACACCCATAAATTTTTTATTTTCTGTTTCTTATTTCTATTCAGTGCAGGGACGAGTATGATTAACTACCGCTCAGTCAGTATTAAAAAAAGAAAAAAAAAATTAAAGCAAAGTGAGCTGCTCAAATAGCTGGTCAAAAATAGCCCTGCTCTCCCTACAATTTACTTCTCCCCCAAGGCACCAGAGCAGATTTATACTGGCAGTCAGCGATGGCTGGCTTTAAACACAGGCATATATACATATGCTCATGTCACTTCTTCAATCCTTTCTTCAATTAAAAAAAAACAAACAAAGAGCTAGTGATAAAATTCACATAGCGAGACAAACCCCAACTCTGCTGCAACGCGAGCTGCTCTGTTCTCTTCATAATGATTAACTTTGCCCCCTTGTTCAGCACCTCTTTAGGCAGCTACACAGAAGCTTACACCTCACAGCCATGTTTTGGTAATTTTAGCTCTCGGTTCATGTTGCACGAAATCTCCCTTTACAAATCTTCCGTCAGCACAGCAGATCAGGAACATGCACATGCTGACACACACATGCAAGTCTGAGCCCACTGCATTCATTTCTTAGAGGAAAGAGGGCAATAAAGTCTGGTTTCAACACAAAAATGGCCTGGGCAAGCTCAGTCTTCTCAAAAATATAAGGGAAAAAATATAACAACTCATTAAGCTGGCACACTTGTAATCAGGTAGACTTTGTGGTGTCAGTACACTCTTTGTTTGCATGCTACTATGCTTTAGCAGAGAATTACCAGCCTATTTAATGCCCTCCATAAAAATAAAAATTATTTGCAGGTAACACACTTACAGTAAATAATATAGGTGAGTGTCACGTTTCTCTTAGTAGATGCATTATAAAAATCCACATCACATTACCTTCTTATCCTAGTTCACCACCTCACATGCCTTCTACGTGAACACATCAGTAATTAATTTCTAGATTTCTAATTTTCTAGAAAAGTATAAAGCTATATTAGACTATTATCAACTTAGAAATAAGAAAAAATAAAGTAACAGGAGCAACACCATTGCCACTGGGGCATATCTGAAGGCACACAAGCAGTCAGTCATCTTGTGTGCTCTCCAGAACCCCTCTTCATTCACACAGACCCTTAATGACATCCAAAATCCCCAATTTTTTTCTCCATATGTGCTCTGATTGCCTATAAGCAGACACGACTGTGAGAACACAGCTTCCAAGCTGTCATTTTCAAGATCACCACTTCCAATATTTGGGATTTAATGTTTTCTGTAAGGGTCATGGGATTCACCAAAGCCATCTTTGCTATAATCTGGCAGGTTTTGTGCCCAGGGATGATCTGGCAGAAAAACCACAGTAAAAACAAGGAGAGCAAAGTGTGAGAAGGAAAGGGCTCTTCAGTGCAGATGTTTTGATAATTCCCATGGGGACAACCCCAGCAGAGCCAGAAGGCAACCTCCAGCCAGGAAAATGTAAAAATAATAGGCTTTAAGCACACCTCTGAAAAATATGGAAGAGTTTGTGCCCTGCCCACGTGCTTTACTCTGCCAATGAGTACAGAGTGACACAGCATGCTGCTGTTCACTCGTATTACCACTTCCAACTGGAAGCAGAGCCTCATGTATCCAAATGCTAAGGAACTTGAGGATCTATCTCCTGTTAGCACCTTCAAAAGAAAGGCAAACCAAAGCACTTACCCCTCAAATTATCACAATGGAGGGGCACATCATTTTGCATGGTAAGTACAGAGGACTAAAATTCCAGGGCAAGAAGATTAAAAGGCTGCCAAGTCAACTGAGGCTGCTCAAATAAAACTTGGGATGCATCAGAAAAGAGGTGAGAGAGACAACTTCCTTCCAGCAGTCTGATTTTTGGCATCACATAAAAGCCAGGAGCAGACCTCCCTGCTAATCCACGCCAGTGCAGCACCCAAAGCCCAGTGAAGACCTGCTCTTCCAGAGCACTCAAGACCCAAGCAGCAGAGCCCAAGTCCCAAGAGGCTGATCAAGGCTGTAGGTGTATCAAGGCAGCAGTCAGGTCCAGGGAAGCATAAACAGATCAGAGGAGACTCAATGTCTCAAAACAAAGTAACATTTTTTGCAGCCTTCTCTCAAACTCACTGGAGAGCTAAGTTTGGGAAGGGTTATGAGCACTGAAAGGTCCTCAGCCTAGCAGAGCACATCTGGGTTAAACCAGGTTTGCATGCCCCCAAAAACACCCCCAGCCCTGACTGAATTTTGATGGAAGACCTTGAGCACTGCTATGTTCTGCCACAGGAGCAAACACTTTGAGCATTTAACAAAGTTGCTTTAATAAAGGCCAAGCATTTAACAAAACTGAAGTCCACCTGAGCACATCCTCAGGCAAGCACGTTGATTTTGCAGCAGTCCTCCTTGGAAGAAGTTCTCACCTGCAGCAGAATCCAGGCCCAAAGGACAAAGCTGTGGCACATGCCACCATCCCACCAAAAGGGATCTCCTCCAAACTCAGCAGCATTGCAGGTGTAAGTGTACAGGTATCATTTCAGTGGCACCACACTTGGACTCACTGAACTGGCAAGAAAGAATTCAGCCTTTTTGTCAAAAGTTGCCACAGCCTTGTCCGTGCCAAATTAGCATGAGAACAGAGCTGCTCTTGCTGCTTGATCCTTCTTTACAGTGGCATCAGATGAAAGGGTGCCCTTTTGGCACCTGCACAGCATCAGTGCCCCAGGTTAGGACAACCTTCTCCACAACTAAATGCACCTTTTTATTTCTGCAAGACCAGCCAAACAACTAGATCACCTCTAATAGTGGGAAAACTGGAGCCTGCCAACAGCACAGCAATTTCCCTCCAGGTTTAAAAAAAAAAAAAAAAAATTAAAAAATCTTACCATGCATTGCCCAAGTCTGAGGAGTTGAACATAATTTTAATCCAGGAAAAAAAGATATTCAGCCATATCACACTTAATGACAGCAGCTCTGCACCCACTCTTTCCACAGCAAGCTCAGGCTGTGCAGCCTTATTTACAGAGCCAGGCAGTTGTGCTTCACACACAACTTCTGCCCTGACACAAACAGGCTCTGTCAGAGTGTTTAAGACAATTGGTACGTGCTTTTGCATGTAAACAACTACACCAATAAGCAAACTCCTCTATTGATTTTTCATATCCCCTTGCATCTATGAGAAGCGTAAGGGCTCGTCCTGACAAATACATCAATATGTGTCATCAAAATAGCCCAAGAATCAGACAAATATTTGGTGTCTTACCCACCCAAACTGGGGATAAACTTCCAAGTCATTGTGCACATAGCACAGGAACAGCTACAGGTCCTTGCATGTTGGAGGGAAGAAAGAAAAAAAAAAAAAAAAAAAAAAAAAAAATCCTGGCTCAGCTAATGCAAACCCATCAATAAAAAGCACCCATCTGCCTGACCAGGAGCATTAAAAGGATGACACCAAACCAGTTTTGCCCCCTACTAATTCAACCTTTCCCCCCACTCATCTGCCTTGTCTCGGATGCCCCTGCCCTGCACACTTCACACCCCTGCTGCAGCTCAGCTGAGCTCCTCTCCCCAGCCCTAAGAAAGGCCCATATTTGATTATAACACTATATTCTGTCACGTACCCAAGACAACTAAAGGTGTTTAAACCACCAGATTTCAGTGAGCTGGGACCCAGTGTCTGTGGAAGAGATGAACCCCTGGGTGACAAAGGACACCCAGAGATGCTCCCTGGGGCAGGACCTACAGCAGGCAGGGCCCTTCCTGCTTCTCCTGGCTTGCAAAGCAGAGGAAAATTAAAAATAATGCCTTTAAAGAAACATTAAAAAGGTACTTATCACCTTCTCATATGCAGAAAATAAAACCAACCAACCAAAGGATTGGCCAAGCTGTAAGCTCAGGGGCTTCATTTGAAACTTGGCATTGGTGGGCTCAAAGGAGAAGAGAGGTTTTCCAGGGATTCTTGGAAATACATCCAAGCCTCTCTCATGTCATTGTCCTCCCACAGCCTGTGATATAATTAAAGGCAGGATGGGGGGGGGAAGTTATGAAAACCAATTCAAAGGTCCAATATTAAGAAAAGAAATCCTGCAATAGGGAAGGGTTTAAACAAACCCTTATCATAGCCCAAGAAAGGGCAGGAAGCAAGAGGAAGATTTTACCTCTTTTCATAAAAGTTTGCTTGCTTTTTTTTTTTTTTAAATAAATACACACATACATATACACACACACACACAGAAGTGGGTTTGTGTTTAAAGCAAATATCTGAAAGGAAAATGATACATGAGCTCAGACATGCCCTGACCCCAATTCAGACCCTGTACATGGCCCAGAGCCTCTGGGACATTTATTCCACTGCTGTCTTCAGAGTTTGCAAATGTGAAGCTTTTCCAAAGGCTGCAGTCACTGCTGGATCTGGTTCCCCACGCCTCAGATTTAAAACATGCACATAAAAATAGTCTAAAAGAGAAATTGGGATATGACAATAATTAAGAAAAAAAACCAAAAAAATTAACCCAAACAAGCAGTGAAATCTAAATTATTAAGAAAAACATTTGGTGAGACACAAAAAGGGGACAGCAGGGAAATAAGTGCTTTCAAGGAAAATGCTTTACAGCCAATAGCTTTTCAAGAGATGTTTATGGGTCATTTTCCTTAAATTCAATACTGTGCTTGCTAAGTGGACTAAAATGCAAAAAAGATTATATGTTCACAAGTAAGCCATTTGAGCAAATGACTTGCAAAATAATTCTGATGCTAATTCCCTTTCCAGGGTAACCCTTCTGTGTTTCTCTACCATCCTCTTGAAACAGAAGTGAACATAGCTACATTTCAGCTGGTGTCAGGACAAATTTACCAATGCTAGAAAACATAAAGCTATCTTTTCCATACAGCTTTTCTGCCTCCTTCAGCCTTAGACATACCAAAACTCCTGATTTCCAGTGGAAAACCAACAACTTGGAGCTTCACCCCAAGTGACCCTTCTGCAAGATTTAACTGGAAAGCACCATGGAGCTCTATCACAAAACCACACTACCAATAAACTTTGTGACTGCAATGATGTCCCCACCTCCTGCTCCTAAAGTGCAAGTTTTTCTCCAGAGCCCGGGGAAGGCAAAGCAAAGCTCTTTTCTGTGCTTACCTCCCTGGCCAACTTGCTCTTAATTTTATTCCACCAGTGTCATTTGGCTTTCTGTTCAAACAAACGAGCAAGGAAACAAAAAACCCTCCTGGCTTTTGACTACTCAACATCCCTAAATCAAACCTAACTGGCTGATAACTGGTCCAGGGATGATCCTCACAGACCAGAGGATGAGGAAAGGGTTGCTGCTGCTTAGCAGCAAGCTTCCCAGCTCCCACTCCTTCAGCTCTGCTTCATCAAACTTTCCCAGGTGCTGAGCTCTCTTCATACCCAGTACTCAGCTTTTAGGGAACCACGTACTTGTCCCAAATCTAAGCACAACAAAACCCAGTGATACTGTTGAAAAGAAAGCAAGCACAGGACCACACTTAAACTGGGAAACTAAAAGTAGCAACAAACTGTGAGATAGGAATGCACTGAAAATAACCTGAGAGAAGACAAAAAGACTGAGTGTGCAGGAGAGTATGGGTGGGTGATGACGTCTGAAGTAGTCAATTTAATGGAGTCCCTAACATTCTCTAACCTTTGAAAAAGCAGGGAGTGTTAAGTCTACCCTGAAAATAATGGGAAAAAATTTTGGAGAAAAAAAAATCAAGTCAAAATCCACATCACTGACTTTCAGTACAAGTCGTCCTATTCACAGAAATTCCAGGCTTCTCTTAAAACAGTCCTGGTGCCCCAGAACAACCACTCAATAAAATGGGTATTCCTGCCCCAAACACAGCTGCTGTGTTTCCCAGCTGCTGACCATACAGCTCTCAGCAGCACTCTCCCAGCCTGGAGTGACCCAACCTTTGTGCTTCCACAGCCATCACGTTTTACAGGGAGCAGGAAGAGTACCAGGGGGTCATAAAGATGCTGGCTGGCACCAAGCAGTACTTCTTCCATTCCACATAATTTATTACCCAAGCATGGTGAGCTGTCCCCTCTCGCTGACCTAAATCATATTTGGGAAGCACCAGGGACTACCACTGGGTGTTTTTTACCCAGCACGGTGAGGATGAGATGGGGAGCTCACCATCACCCAGCACCATCACAGATCAGCAGGTGTAACGCGACGGGGAGCACACACACCCCTAGCACACATCACGATCCAGCCAGGAAAAAAGTGAAGCAGCACATCAGGGCTTTCTTGTGTCCTCTCTGCGAGGCCAGGCAGCTGCTGGAGCTGGAAAGAGACGCCCCACACGCAGGCACAGGGAGCCTCCCCATGTGGACAGGGTTTGCAAGCGAGCACTTGTGGAGAGCAGAGCCGGGCGCTGCCCTGAGTCACCCCGAGCCCCACGGCAGCCCCGGTGCAGGAAGTTGCCCAACACCATTTCAGTGATGGAGTGGCAGCACACACACACTAGGACGAGGAACATGCTGCCTCCATCCACCTCTCTCAGGAAAAGCTGCCATCGGTGCAGTGACATCCTACAGATGAGCTTATACAATATGCACTCCTTTACCTTAATGCAAATGCTCAAGGAGACAACGGGAACAACCCAGAAGTTGCACCTCTTGCTAAAAGGCAGTGAGCAGTCATGGAGACTGCTGACAGCCATTTACTTATGGGGACTAGAGGCTGCTTTTCATCCATTTGCAGCCAGGCAAGGAAAGCTGTGTTTCACACAGCTTGTTTTGCACCACAGTAGGGCAGTGAGACTATCCCAAAGCAGGGAGCAGCTTCGAGAGATTCATGGCAGCGCTGGCTGTGGGCACACTATCACTCCTCCCAACGCCCACCCTTCCTGCCACCTCGCTGGCTATAATCCCTCTGTGCAGCTCTTTCTGATAAGGTATCACAAACCTGCACATGGAAAGTCTTCTGAGAGCCTGGGGTCCTTCCTCTTGTGCATACCAGCTCCTTTTAACCCCAACAACAATAAGTAGGCAAGGAGATGGCAGGGCAGGAAGGTGGAATTACAACCCCAGTGAAACCTACGTGAAAACTTCTGCTGCTGTTATGAGAACCAACTGCTCTGCAAGATAACTGCAAGGCTTTCTCACCAGTTTAAACTATACCCATGTACAGCATCTTCAGATGCCAAACTATCTCATTCACCAGGGGAGTTTGCTTTTGCTCAACATTTCAGGCTTTCAAGTCTATTGCGCTGAGTGGAACAGAGCCCATGGTTAATAAAGACAGCACAAATCAGCCTGACATGTCCCTAAGCCTCTGTCCTTTTTCCAAGGCACTCCACTCACTTGCCAGGCAGTACTTCTCGTTCAGCAGGACCATTACACACACCCCCATCTGCTCCATTACTTACTGGACTGGCATGTCCTGACACAGAGAGTTGCTGCCAATGCTGGTGCCTTCAATCCTGAGCTCTTGAGAGGACACTGAAAGGCTCCTCAAGCAGAAATTCTGTGGGGCCTAGAGCTGTTGAGGCAGCACACTTCTTGGTTGGTGACCCTTTTAGATAAAAAATACCTTACTTCTGGGCCAAAAAATCCCTGAGGAGCTCCTTCAGCACAGTACCCAAAGCAGGTCACACCTTCATCCTCTGGTATAGACACCGCCAACAAAGATATCAACCAAGTTTTATTCCAGCAAGGTCCCTGAGAGTGCTCAGGGCCAAATGCCTGGATTGATACAGGCCCAGTGCCTCCAGCTCCCCTCAGGACCTGCAGGGCAGCCAACACAGCATCTCCACCAGTCCTGCAAGTGTAAACACTGTGTACAGCAGCACTGCTCAGTTTGTGGGCACATCTGATAACAAAAAAAAACAAAACAAAAACCCAAACCAAAACTAAAAGCACAGAAAAGTCCTGCACGTATTTCAGGCAACTCAAACACACAGTGAGAATCACCACTTCCTCTCTACTTCTACAAAAGTTAAGTGGCACAGCTGGACACAAGTGAGCCCCCGGCAGAAGCTGATGTGCTGCAGCAGCACACGGCTGAGCTCAGCGATAACACACCCTGGCACTCGGCTAAGTTCATCAACTCAAGCCCTGTGCTGCACTAATTGCTACTACAGAGCTTTTCAGTTCAGACTTGTGTCCATCTATCTTCTGCAAAACTTGGGAAATGTGAGCTGGCACTCGTCAAGGAAAAAAAAAAAGCCATAAAAACCCAGCAACCTCCAAACTAGTTCAAGTTTCCTGACATAAGATAATGAATTTTTCTTGCACAGATGTAGCATCACACCAGACTTTGAAGAGGGGAAAAAAGACCCCAATCCAAGAAACACAACTGAAGTCAAATGATTCACATGTCAATAACAATCCACCTATTACTAAATTTGTCTACACGTAAGTCCACTAATAACAAGATTCGGAGAGAGTGTGCGTGCGTATATACATATACACACACAATATATATGTATACATATATATACAGTAGATTATATATAAACGTATCCTGATTTCACAGATCAGGCACAAAGCTAATCAAATTGCTTTCTCAGCATTTTTAACTCCACATTTAGCATACAGCATCCATCCACAGGCAGGCACTAAGGCAGGAACATGAGTTTATTGGGTCCTCTTCAAGATTTATTTTATTTCTTTGTTCCTTTTACTCTTTGTTTGGGCCTTGTCATAATCCAAACCCTTACCGACAAAAGCCGGTTTCCGCTCCCACAGAGCCTGAGCACCAAGCACGCCGGTGTGTCCAAGCAGGAACAAGGCAGGAAAAGCAGTGGGATGCTGCTCCGGCTGCCGCCACCAACTCATCGCCCAACTTCACCAAAAAAAAAAAAAACCGAAAAAGATGGAAAACTCCGAAGAGCCACGTGCAGATCCCAGCCTGACCTCGAGCACTTCGCCAGCAGTTTCCTGGATTCTCCCCCCAAAACGCGGGAACCCCGGAGCGCCTCTCCCACACTGCCCCCACCTCTGCAAGCCACAGACGCTCTGCACATCCCCGGGGGCTTCCCGCCGGCTCGGCGACAACGCCGAAAGCGTCCTTATTTCACCGAACGGAGCACCGGAGTTTGATGGGGGCGACCCGCAGCAGGCGAGGGGCACGTCGGGGCCGCGCTCCCATCTCCCAGCGCCGCGCTGGCCGCCTTTTGCATTATCCCAGCTGGAAGCGCGCAAGGAGCGCGGGCTGGCCCCGGCCGGGGCAGCGGGCGAAGCGGGGGTCACCCCCGTACAGCCTGCGTGCGGAAGGAGGAGGAGCTGCGGGAGCACGGCCCCGCGGGGAGGGGGTACGTGGGGACCCCCCCTGCCCACGCAGGGCGGCCGGGAGCGGCTGGAGAGGAAGGGCCGCCTCCGCGCCTTGTCCCCACGCGGGGAACGAGGGGACACCGCTCACACCGCCGCCCCCTCCCCCGGCACCCGCCGACACACTCCCCGCGCTTTCCCCCTTCCCCCCACGAAACCCTCGCGGAGCGTCGGAAACAACAATTAAAAAAAAAAAAAAAACAACAAAAAACACCAAACAAAAAAAAAAAAAAAACAAACTCACCCCCCAAACCCAGGGCAAAGCCGACAGCTAAAGGGCAAAAAGGCGCGGGAGCAGCCCGAGCAGGCGCGGGGGCGCGGGCGGCACTCACCGCGGTCATGAAGCCGCGCGGCCGGCGGCGGACACAATATGGCAGCGGGGGGATGTGTCAGGGAGCAGCTGCTCCCTGCGCAGCGGCGGCGGCGGCACCGCCCTCCCGCTCCCCATGGCAACCGCGGGCAAGCACGGCCCTCCCTGCCACCGCCCCCTTCTTCCCGGCCGCCTCCCCTCGCTCCCGCCCTCGGCCGGCACCGCCCCCGGCACCGCCGCCGCCGTGAGCCCCGTGAGGGGAGGCCCGGGCTCCGAGCCCCGCCCCGGGCATCCGCGCCGCCTCGGGAAAGTTTCCCCGTCCACCCCCAGAAACACCGCGCTGTCTAAATTTTAAGCGTTCTAAAATAGAAATGCATTGACCCGCCTTTTAGTTTCACTTCCCTTTCCTCACCTTCTTTGTATATAAATTTATTTTTTAAAATTATTTTTTATTTTTTATCCTCTTGACAAAAATGAAGCCCTGCCTTGTACTGCACTGTGGTCCGCTCGTGCTTTCGGCTTTCAGCTTTCCAGGGCAAGAACTCAGCTAGTTTGCTCACCGGGGTTGGACAGCCCTGCGTGCACTTGCAGTTTTACAACATCATTATGAGGAGGACCTCGGGAAGTCGCTTGCAGGAAGTCTCGTTCCGGAGCTGATCTTCCACTGGGAAAATAATTTTAAAAAATAAATTTATATACAAAAAAAAAAAAAAGTTTTATCACTTTTCCCCTTTTCCCCAAGGTTTCTTCACCTTCTGAAGGATACCGCTGAAGCCTGACTTGTGGTAATTTTATTTCTAAGGAATGATGGGAATGCGTTTCAAGAACATTCCCTCGCTCTGCGTTAGGAGGAACCAGTGGTTGGGTTGTTTCTTTTTTTTTTGTTGTTTGAAACAGTTTCAGAGAACAACCTCTTGGGTTTTTTCAGAGTAAGATATATCAGGCTCAGGGTTATAGCAGGCAGAATATTCTCCCAAGGGCAGAGTATCAAATCCAGTGACAGGGAGGCTCCCTCCACTGCACTATGAAGCACAACCAGTTTCAGAAACAGAGCTCAGCCACAGAGCTCTGATCATAATAAATTATTCTCAGCAACTTTCATTTAGCTCCTACCTAATTTCCACCGATTGAATGCCTTATGATTCATTCAACCTTTTCTTTTGCCTTTTACAGCCTCAGAAGATAGCCAGGGCCTTTCTACGCTCTCGGCAGACAACAGAAGTGCACTTGTATTAATTATGTATCGCTGAAAGCATCCTCTATTCCCAAATCATTAAAAATAGACCTAGCACTGCTGGTACCAGCGACACCGTGCCCATAAGAGGCTCTTTTGCTTAAATTCCTATCCCTCTGAACGTGCACCTCAGCGTGCCTTGTGTGCCTTCCACAGCTCAGCTGCCTTGGTGGAGGGAGGAGCAGGGCCTGGTGGAGCATTATTTGCCCGTTGGGATCAGGGTGTGTTGCTCTGACTTTTGCCCTGCTAGGCGGCGACCTGAAAGAGAGACGTTTGAATTCAGGATCCCTTCAGCTTCATTTTATGGTGTGGAAGGTTCAGTTTGAGCCACCAAATGTGGTGTCTATTCTCAACCTTGGATTGCATTTGCACCCTAGCCTTTAAAGTGTGTCTGCTCACAGGTTCTTTCCACTTAGCCCCTAAAAAGGCAATCTGAGCTCAGTAGGAACACACACTCTCTCCCCCTTTAGAATTTAGCAGAAAAAAAACCACCACAAAACCAAACAAGAATTAAAAAGTTAAAAGCTGTAAGTTCCCTGACGTCAACACCCCCTCGAAGAAACAAAAATAATACTTGGACTTTTTTGCTTTAAACCATACTACAGTTTTCCAAATTACCAATTTTTCAT